>CANYCX012531150.1:0-10244 GCA_948193385.1 Breynia disticha f. nivosa | reverse complement strand
TGTCAAGTTAGGCCCCTGTGAGGTTTGTTGAGACATATTAGAAACATTACCTACTAAGGCTGCATATCGGGATCCTTGAGCAGACGTTTCCCCAGCTACACTCTTGGCCACTAGGGCTGGTTGTCCCATGGTTGATGTATTTAGTCCTTTGGCTTGTCAAGATAAGCTGTCAGCAGTGAGAGGGTCATAGAAGTATGGCCTAGCCATCCATATATAGTATTTGATGTGTGCTGAGTCCAAGAAGCTGCAAAATTGAGGTTCCTCTGGTCATTGGAAAGAAATGGAAGGCCAGGCATTCCAATAAATGATACTAGTTCTGTTGTGTAAGAAACGATTCCTAGAGAACCTCTCCACAGCATTGAGTTTTTCCATTATGTTAATCAGAATGTCTGTACCTTTGTCATAGATAATTAGACAAGAGTTGAACTCGGTCTTATTTTGGAAGCGATGAGAGTAAATCTGTGAGAACAATAATTAACCTCGTTCTCCGAACTATGTTGAGTTAGTTTTGGAATGAATATCAGGAAACCAAAGTGTGTAAAATGTGTTTTTAGGCGTCATGACCCATATCATCTCTTACAAATGATAAAGGTAAGTCATGCTTCATTCATATAGGCTGCACACATACCAACGACCTCTTGGTTCAGTGGTAATGAGGGCTGAACTTGGTAGAGCGGACCACGGTTCGATCCCCCGCAACGTCGATTGGAAGGGAAATGAACCTTAACCCCCAACTCCTTCCCGAACCGGATTAGTCTCGGTCCAGTGGGTCGAGGATACCGGGGCTTGACCAAAAAAAAAAAATATAGGCTGCACACATAAGTAAAGAGCTCTCTGTTTAATTTTTTCTTCCTATTGCAACAAATGCAACTAAAACCAAGCGTCTATTTGCACTAGTACAATGAATAGAGAATTCGGTGATCACTGGTTCTACAAGTGTTTAAGAACCATAATTCCGAAACCAATGCCGAGAAAATTTGCTATGGCAACTCCAAATATTCCAGCAAGAATTGCAGGAACAACCAAAGAACTCCATCCTTTGGCTGTAGCCATTCCGCATGCTGTAGTTGGCCCTCCAATGTTGGCATTTGACGCCAGAAGTAAAAGCTTCAAGTCCAATTGTAATATTTTCCCGATTCCAAGGATTACTGCAAGATGTACACTTACCTGAATTAATGCAAACAAGAAAATGCTTGGTGCAGTGTTGATGACGTTCCATATGCTCCCACTGGCACCAACAACAGCGAAAAAAACCTGAATCCGAACACAAGTAACAAGATAAACCACTCCATCAGGATGGATGCGAAATTTTGATTCAGATATATTCTTGTCACCTGCATCAGAACCATAGCGATCGTATCACCAGCAGGAGCGAGATAGCTGAATTGTTTCGGAAATGCGGTTGCCAAAATGACAACAATAGCTGTCACTGCTGGGAGAGTTCCTCCTTCAATCTTCAACACTTTCGAGAGATGTGATGCAGACTTGCATATCATGAATGAGATAGCAAGTGCTGTTGCAGTCTGTAGAACAGGGATTTTTCCTTCAGGATTTGACTCCACAGTGGCTTCAACTGCTGCATATTACCGGACTTCAGTGAAATAGTGAAGTTTCAGGTATACAAGGTGTGTTTTAATTGCAGTAAAACAGATACCATTGCTTGATTTCACAGGTTCAGCAGGTATCTTGGAGGCCAATGCAAATAATACCATGAAGTATGTTGCACAAATGACATTATCTGCAGCTACTCCTGCAGCCAATACAGATGAAGAAACTCCGAGAGCCTCCGATACTGCAACGTAGTTAACAGCTGCAACAACAGAGAAACTGCTGAAATGCGTGAAACAAAATTGTCCTGAAGAAATGATCGATCAGAAAAACTGAAATGATACTGAGTTACGCATTTGTAGATATGAGTCAAACTAAACTGGCAAAGCAGTTATCAACAACTTACATCCACCAATATAACTACTCATAAGAGCAGCAGCTATTTTCCAATTGTCTTGACCAAGTGATCTCATAGGCACCATCAGAAACGCCACTACTGTTCCAATCATGGTCGCAGCTGTCAGAAAAATATGATATCAGCTTTAGCGGAAAACCAATGGTGAAGAAAATGAGAAGTGAACAACATGATCTCCAAAGAAATACCTCATGAACACTTCCAGTCAATCAGTAGCTAATCCTATAATCAAATCCATTAATTCCATATTGAATATCAGAATCTTTTTACACCTAAAGCAGATCATGCATCTCTTTCTTCTTCCTTTCTTCTCTCAACTAAGAACAAACAAAAAACAGCTAAATTAGCAACAGACCTGAACCAACCAGAAAAGCCAAGAGCAAAGTCCCAGTAGACTTGACAACTTCACGCAAGTCAGCTCGGAACAAGAGCAAGGGTACAGTGAGGGGGAGTAGATACTCCAACACAATCGAATACGACGCCGCTTCGTATGGCATTATTCCTACATTACTTGCTGCGAGACCAACCAGTGTGCTCACCAATGCCGCGCTTACCATGCTTCCAATCTTAGTCTTCTCAGACCTTTAAGTCCAACACAATCACCATCAATGCTCAATATATCCACCAAAACAAACAAACAAACAAAAAATCATATATTTTTCGGAGAAAGTAATGTAAATATATATAGGTAATACCAGATACCAAAAGCACCGGTGGCGAAAAGAGCTGTCCATGTGCCCCAATGGTCATCGGCAGAAATAATGGGGTATTGCAGCTGTGAATGCGTCCTAAACGGCTCAATCAAACGACGGCCCTTTGACGAGCTTATGTTTGCAGTTGGAGTTGGACAGGACAGAATGGATATTGGAATGCGGGAAGGGAGACAATGTGTGAAGTGGCACAATACGATTGGATGGTAAGTGGAGTTAATTAAGGAAGCCATAAGTGAGTAGAGTTATCTACTCGGTTGTGTAGTTTGTTCAGGATGGACGATGAATCCATAACTTGGGCTATCGGAGTTGGACAAGCCCAACAAAGAAAGGTCGAAGAAGAAGATCCATTTGAATAGTTGAATAGAGCCATAGGAGTGACTTATGAGGGTGAGTTGGTGGGTGTAAATGATGATTTATGGATGCGGTGGTGTTGATGTGAGGATGAAGATGTGATACAGCTGGATAGAAGCTTGAAAACGACATCCACCATGCAAACATTCAAGGGAGTTGGCCCACTCTCGTCGTATCATTTTGATGTCTCCAACCAAAATGCTACACTACACACCTTTATCTAGACGCACTCATACTCGTAGGGGTGTGTGAAGGAGCTTAAGAAAGTCACATATGATTAGAAGAATTAAGCTCTTAAATTTAATTTGAGTTGTGAGAGGGCTCAACTCACGTAAACGTCAAGCACTTGACAAGATGTGCCTCGAATATTTGTTTCTTTTGCAAGGTGAGTAGGCAAATCTCCTCAGTCGGGTCTCGACGAGCGAAAAGGAGCATGGAAAAGTCGTATGTTGTGGAGAGAAATAAAATCGCTATCGTTCTCTCTATTAATCCAATGTGGGATCGTAAACACGTGGCGTCTAGAATAGAGTGGAGTGTGGTTTTGGAGAAGGTTATGAGTAAGCAAAAACAGCTAAGCTAGATTACACGTGTTGGTATGCACATAATCAAAGCGCGTTGGAGCCACTTGCATCACTAGTGGCCTCAACACTTAGTTTATTTTACATGAAGATCCTTTAATAAAAAATCTTCCAACCCTAATTTGGATTTTGTCAGCAATGGTTGAAAAGGAAGGCCAAACTCTGAAGTTGACATCTTGGAATTGCATTACCTGCAATTGAAAAAGGAGAATTGAGCAAAAACTGCACGCTTCCTGTTCCCCATTTTATGCCACTTAATCCAGTAATGTAGCGTATTGGGGTGTACGTATTCTTCCACATTCACACACCATCATGCTTTTCTTTATTCATCAGTTTTATTTATACCGATTATTGGTTTGGTTCGATCAAATTTTCAATGGTCGATTAAATAGTCGACTCGATTAATGGTAAAAACAAAACGAATTAACTGTTTAGACACTCTGTAAAGCGAAATTGAATTACCGGCTTTAATAAATAAGCCACAACATTTGGTCATTTCAGATCAGGCTGAGACAAGCTAAAATGGCAGTGCCTACTTTATTGCACCGACTCCAACTTCCAACTGCTAAAACAAGTTTGTTCAGAGGAGTCATGTATTGATCCTCCATTTCTGACCTTCCATTTAATGAAGCCAGCCTCGAAAAACACTCTCTTTGGGCACTTGAGTTTCACAGAATTCAAACTAATGAATCCAAATCTCTGGAAAAACAACAGCAAATCACAGTAACACCATCTTCTCCATTACTGTTATGTTCCACAACATGGTGACCAGCTAAATCCCAATCTTTCTCAACCCATAATTTCAAATTTGATAATTCTAATACGCATCCTCAAATAATCATTCAACTTCCACCGTCATGACCCAATTTCTGAGGCTCATATGTCCCTGCAACCAATTGAAAAAACACAGAGAAAATCATGCTACAATGTCAAACTCAAAACGACAAAATCTCAAGTGACTGTTACAACACGGGCAAATCCTTAAGTTCATATTACTTCTCAAGCATAACCACCATGTCTTGAAACTCTTTCCTTCTTCCTAAACTCAACATCTCCTTCAACTCTTCTCTTATGGATAACAGAAAACATTACCACTTTCTCTTCCTCACTCTCTTTTCTCTCTTTTCATTTACTACTTCTTTTACTCCCACGGATAATTACCTCGTCAACTGTGGTTCTTCCACAAACACTTCGTACTTCAACAGAATCTTTGTGTCTGATTCTCAGAAATCTGGTCCAGCTGGTTTTTCCACAACAGACCGGTCCATTTCACTTAAAAACCAGAACCCATCTCCAAATTCACCACCTTTATACAACACAGCTAGAGTTTTCACCTCCTCTTCAAGTTACAAGTTCACCATCAACAAAAACGGAACCCACTTGGTACGTCTTCATTTTTCACCATTTGATGCTTCCAACTTTCGCTTGTCAGCTGCTAAATTTAGTGTCTTTGCTAATGGAAACGTGTTGTTGAAGGATTTTAGTGCTCATTTTGTTGTGTTTAAAGAGTATATATTGGAGGTCGACGATGAAGCTCTTGAAATTTTGTTTAGTCCCAGTGGAGATTCTGGTTTTGGATTTATTAGTGCAATTGAAGTGTTTTCAGCTCCAAATGATTTAGTTCTTGATGAGGGTGCTAGGTTTATTGGTGAGAAGGGGATTGAAGTGTACAAGAATCTTTCTTTGCATGTTTTAGAGACTGTTCATAGGATCAATGTTGGAGGTGCAAAATTGACACCTTTTAATGATACATTGTGGAGAACTTGGATTCCTGATGATGAATTTTTAGTCTTGAAATCTTCCGCGAAACGTGTTTCGACTACTCATTCTCCTAATTATCAGAGTGGAGGGGCTAGTGAAGTCATTGCTCCGGATAATGTCTATATGACTGCACAAGAGATGAACAAAGATGGTTCTGCTTTGAGCGCAAAATTTAACATCACTTGGAGATTTCCGGTTGGTTCTGTTGGTGCGCGATACTTGGTTCGATTGCACTTTTGCGATATTGTTAGTAGCTCGCTTAATCAGTTGTATTTTGATGTGTATTTGAATGACTACATTGCAGATAAGGATCTTGATTTGTCTTCACTGACGTTTCATACATTAGCTTCGCCAATTTATATAGACTTTATCGCCAATTCTGATGATTCTGGGAATATGTATGTCAGTGTTGGACCTTCTGAGCTAAGCACTCCTCTGAGATACAATGCTATTCTGAATGGGGTAGAGATCATGAGGATGGGGAATGTTCCTGTTACAGGAAGCAAATCAAAGAAGAATAATATATGGATTGTGGTTGGTTCAGTTCTTGGGGGATTGCTCATATTGTGTGTAATTGTAATTGTGATTATGCTTTCATGCGTGTGCAAGAAGAAGAAGAAGAAAGCAAAACCAAAACGAGCCGAAAGTGCAGGGTGGACTCCATTGCGTGTTTATGGAGGCAGTTCACACAGTAGAATGACTGAGCTGACTGCGAATGCATCTCCCGGCACCAATGGATATCACAGCTTAAGAATTCCTTTTGCCGAAATACAGTTTGTGACTAACAATTTTGACGAGAGTCTGGTTATTGGCTCAGGTGGATTCGGTATGGTTTACAAAGGGGTTCTTAAAGACAACACAAAGGTTGCTATAAAGAGAGGAGTGCCAGGGTCTAGGCAGGGCCTCCCGGAATTCCAGACTGAGATCACAGTTTTGTCCAGGATACGACACCGTCATCTTGTGTCGCTAATAGGCTATTGCGAAGAACAATCGGAAATGATACTGGTCTATGAGTACATGGAGAAAGGACCATTAAAAAGTCATCTATATGGTTCGGTAATTTCCCCATTATCTTGGAAGCAAAGGCTTGAGATTTGCATCGGTGCAGCCAGAGGTCTACATTACCTACACACTGGTTCCACACAGGGAATCATCCATCGCGACATCAAGTCTACCAACATTTTACTTGACGAAAATTATGTATCCAAGGTTGCCGATTTTGGTCTTTCAAGATCCGGACCATGTCTAGACGAGACTCATGTAAGTACTGGTGTAAAGGGTAGTTTTGGTTATCTAGACCCCGAGTATTTTCGTCGTCAACAGCTCACCGATAAATCAGACGTTTATTCGTTTGGAGTAGTACTTTTCGAAGTTCTTTGCGCTAGACCTGCCGTCGATCCCTTGCTTGCAAGGGAACAGGTGAATTTAGCTGAATGGGCAATGCAATGGCAAAGAAAGGGCATGCTTGATCAAATAATCGATCCCCATCTAAAAGGACAGATAAAGCCAAACTCATTGAAGAAATTTGGAGATACAGCAGAGAAATGTTTAGCAGACTATGGCGTTGACAGACCATCTATAGGCGATGTATTATGGAATTTAGAGTACGCACTTCAGCTCCAGGAAAGCGGACTTCCCAGAGAACACGGCGAAGGGAGCAACACGGGCGGCATAGAGACCCCCACACCCCAAGTTTCATCAAGCAACAATGGAGCTGAAAGAGAAGGAAATGGTAGTTCAGACATATCGAGCACTCAAGTTTTTTCCCAGTTGATAAACAGTGAAGGCAGATGATTTTTTGTGCCAACCACGCTGTACATGTTTCACGCATTCTGCTCCTTTTAGTCATGATCTGTAAGAGCCATATTCAGGTGTTTAAATGTACTATCAAAGGTTAATTATTTTCTGCAATCTTTACAAGAAGATGAATATAATATGTTTTCTAATCTGCACATGCCATGTCTAAGCGCTAGGATATATTTGTTGTTATTGTATTATATGCGCATATTTTGGAGTCCCGGCCGTTGGAATTCAAACTAAAGCAGTCACAAGAGTAATTAAAGAGGTGTCGGTCCATATGTGGCAGTTGTTAATAATTGTCAGAGTGGAGGGACCTCTTTCCCAAGTGGATATAATCATACTACCAAACATTCATTAAAATCACACATGCCATTAAAATTCATGGTACGAGTCAGATGTAATGGTGCTTTACGACATCATGAACGAGCCTTGGCATCTCTCTTAGGTGGGGAGTCGTCTTAATAGCACTGTAAAGTGTATCATTGTAAAATCATCCCATAGAAAAAATGAAAAACAGTTAATTTAAGCCATTCATTGAAGAAAACAAGCTCCAAGGAGGAGAGAAGTCAGCTCAACAGAAACAGCACAACGACGGTGAGCCATCTGTTCAATGCAGAAGCAACATAGATACGCAATAAGCAATTTTTGACATATATACACAACAGTATTCAAGACCCAACAACAACTTGTTTCAAAAGAAGAAAGCAGAGAACTTCAGACTACCCTCTCAGCATCCCATCAAAGACAAGTGTATCAACATCCGCATCCTCTGCAATGTGGAGAGATGAGACAGCCTGTGCTGCAATTATACCGGCTGAGAAGTCTGTAGTCCCCCAACCTGCGTTGTAGGGTGCATGGAAGTTCCTTCCAAGAGGCTCGTAAGAAAATGACCAGTCACTGTTTTCCATTTCAGGCCAGTTGCATCCTCCTCCGTATTCACTAGAAACCAATCCTACTGTTCCAAAGGAATGACTCGAGTGCTCTGGACGAGGAAGATAAGCTCTTTGTTTTCCCATTAACAGATCAATATTGGTGGCACAGTCCCAAGGGTTGAAGCCTTCCTCTTCATTTAGCACAATCTTGCATGATTCCTCAGAGTCCTCACCGACCAAAACATGTAAAGCAACAGCCTCTGCTATTGCAGCACCCTCTTCATCAAGCCTTTGTTGTTCTTCTTTCTTCTTCTGTTTCTTCTTCTCAAGTTCAGACCGTATGGCTGCAGAAGTAGCAAGGGCTTTTTCCAAGCGCCTCTTTTTCCTCTCAGCTTGTTTGAGGCGATCTAACTCGCCTTTAACCTGCTTCTTCTTCACTTTTCTCACTACAGGTTGCACTTTATTGCCTGCTATGCTATCCATGACAACTAAACTATTATACTTTCCTGTTTGCTCAACCTTTTTTTTGTTAACCTTATAGAGAAGTTCTCTAAAATGTGTACATCTCCCTATATTCTTGTTTGCTTATTTATGTTTAATCCCCTCAAGTGTGTTTTAGTACTTAATAACTACTACCTAATTTACGTATTGAGAACTAATACAATCTCCGCAAGCTTCACAACTACACCCACTCAGGTCTGTAGGAGTACCTCATCTTCCGAACAACACAATCCCAAACAGAAACAACAGGAGACAATAACAGTGAAAAATTGTAAGCACTCACAGCATCATCCCTTGGCAACATTCTTCCTAATTTCCCACAGCCCTTGCATTTACCCATTATGTGCACACCAACAGTAATCAAAGTCAATCAAAACTGCAATTACGACGATTCCTATCTGGTCGAAACAGCTCACATGGCACTCCTTATTGCAACTGAAAATCAAACGAGTAAGCTTAGCATTGCATACTTCTAAAAAAAATATCAGCCTCCACATCAAGCAAAAGTAAGAACATTAAACAAAATTTACACGACAAACTATCCAAACACTTTAACAGAACAGTCAGATTCAAAAGAAAACGTGACTCCAATTAAAAAAAAAAAACATCACAAAAACTGCCACACAACCTGAATAACTCTATAACAGGAATAAATATAATACCATTAGTAAATATTTCAGATCCCAAGTAACTCGATCCAAAATTCAGAAAAAGAATCAATGCAATGAATAAATCAATCACTCTGATTGGATATAATATACCATCCAGTCTGAATATCTTTTCAATTTTACAATCAAGAAAGACTTAATTTTTACACTTTTTGAAGAACCATTAAACTTATTGAACGAAAAAGAAATCAGATTAAGAAAACTGTCTTTTCAAACTCTAATCAAGATCAAATCTAAAACAAACCTCATATTAGATGAACTCCACCAAAGATGGGGACTTGAAAAGATCCCACGATTTACAGACATCAGATCCAATTACCCATTACGCTATAATCCACAAAACCCAACTCTCAATACACTAACAAATTTTTATATATAAAGCTAAGTGACACCACTGTAATGAAAATAAATAAAGAAGAGTTTAATATAGAAAAATCGAACCTTGTGATGTGAGAAAGTGATGAAGAGCCTTGTGAGTCCCGTGTTATGAGAGAGAAAGATAGAGATGATGCTTGGTATTTTTTGGATCTACAGAAAGCAGAGGAAGAGAAACTCTTGGAAACTAAAAGAAATATATATTAAGTCTTAATGCACGAGAAGTCCTTCATCTTATCTTATTTTTCTTTATTACTCCCTATACTTTGTATTTTAATTAAAAAGTCCCTTCGCAAGAACAACCGCTTGAATTTTGTTTAGTTTAGCAATTCCTTATCACGCCACCGTTTAAAATTAATGAATAAAAAATATTAGGTATAAGCAAAAGAAAATTTATTCATTCTTGAGGGATAAATAAATAATTGAAAAATTTTCAGGGGTAATTAAGAACAAAAAAATAAATTGAGGTCCTCTTATGCAATAAGCCTACAACTGAAAAGAAATAACGGATCACGTGAGAATGGTGACCGGAGAGTAGGGAACAAAAGGGCGGGAAGTCGTGCGTGTAACCAATAAGAAACCAACACGTGGAAAAGATGAGTCTGTGAAATCGGTGGTTAGACACGACGGGTGAAGTTAGAATACAGATTTTTAATAAAAGG
>CANYCX012530936.1:0-25957 GCA_948193385.1 Breynia disticha f. nivosa | reverse complement strand
AAAAAAAAAAGAGGGAGCAAAATTTGGCTTCCCATTTTTTCTGTTTAGCTTAAGGAAAAATAATATCATGATTATTGCTTAACAAGCTTAATAGAATAGGGTCAGAAATTTTAATCAAATTTCAGGTCTGTAAATTCGAGTTAAGTGAGTTTCAAAAAAAAATTCGAGTTTAGTAGTACATAACCGTGTTATTTTTTTATTAAATATCATCGTATGACAATAATATTACGATATGTATCGTTCATACCGTTTTGTAATAGTGTTCTCACAAATTGTTACATCATCTTAGAAATTGTCGGCAAAGGAATTACAGCTCTCTAGGTCACCGTCACGGTCCCGCAGCTTTACAAAACAAGAACAAGCAACAAGTTTCATGTGACACTGTATGAATCTCATTTTCCACTGTATGTGCCATCCTTTGCAGCCTGTTGTGATGGCCATAATACCAGTCTCCAGTTTGGATCATATGAGAAGATGCTACTAGACAAAGACGGACCTAAAAGTATATTCTAACGAGCCAATTATAAATTACGACTCTCAAATGTCAAATTTACTAGTAGTTCGGCCCTCCGGGCATTTCCAGAACCAGAATTTTTGGCAATTTTAATGGCAGCAAGATGAGCTGACTTACATGGTTCTGCAATCAAACTAGTAGAACCATTGTGAAAGATTTTTGCCTACATTTAATTATATACCAAATTAGCAAAAGGTAACTCATTTCTGATAGAGAGAAGATCATTAACGCGATAAACTGGTTATAATGGCCCAAAATTTTCATGCAAGACCAAAATTTCCATTTGACAATTGGTCATGATATGATAATGTTTGATTTTTCACATATTATATTAATACACTCCAAATTTTACATTAGACGAATTTATTTTTATTATATAACGATTAAAATCTAACAATTTGGATCCCTTTTTATGAAAAATAAAAGAGTATAATTTAATTGGACTTTTTGCAACTCTAATCAAATTTATGAAATATTTTTTCAAAGGAGCATTACCATATATTTCACAATTACTCTATTAGGAATCTAGAGTTCATTTTTTTCTAAAATATTTTAGAAAAATTCTCGCTTAAAAATGTTTTTTTTTATTAATGTGATATTTGTGTAATAATATTCTATCTTTTACACTTATATCTGAGAGACATTAATTGGTTCATGTTAGAATCGTATGTCCTTCATTATTTCAATTTCATCTTGCTTCATTGCTTTTGAATTTCAAGTCTCCACGTTATGTCGCCCAGCATTCCAAATGTGTTTTCCAACTTCGTCTGGTGTACTCACTATAGTTCACTCTTATTTAGGGTTTAGAGAATACATTAAATTCATATTGTTTTTTTTTTAATTTTCAAATTCCCATTTTTCAAATGAATTGAATATTTAAAAATATAAATATGTTATATTTGGCAAATTTTATATGAAAAAATATTTATCTCAATTATTTTAACTCTAATTTTTTGGTGTATGGAATATACTATGCATGGCAAAAGAACTTACCCATAATAAATTGTGACGTAATGATCAGAAGAAGATCATATGTAGTAACAAATTTAGATTTTTTTTTTCAAAAACAAGTGAAGATAAATGAGTTAAAAAAATATGACAAGAGAATAACACTACAAAAAAATTATACAAAGTTAGAGACGGAATTATAAAAGTAAATGCGTTTTGTCGACATGTCTGATCATATGGTTAAAAGATAGTTTTCAAATAACTAAAAATTACAATCACGAGAATAATTAGAACATTCTTAAGTAATTAATGACTTCATTATTTGATTAAATGATAAGCAAAGCATAGTTAATGATTCCTGAGATCATAATCATAGAAATTAGAGTACTTTTCAAATATTCAGGCAGCTACCTCTCCACCAAACCTTTACTCCAAAGTTCTTTCACGAGGAATAAATAGATTCAATCTGTATGAACCAAAATACGATGTCAGAATATCTGCAGTGAAAAATTAAATTATGATTTAATTGTGTTTAATTAATATTAATGGCACAAATAATTGCTATATTTTGTGACGAAAACAAGAAAAAAAATGTTTTATTCATATTCATGAAGGCAGATACATATATAACTACATATTTATATGATAAGAAAACAATTGATGAGGTGAAAGTTCAATATTCAGAAATTTGCAATTCTCAAAATTATGTTTTTTCCTACTAAAAAATCTGGAATTCTCAGACATATTCAAACAATTTTATGAATTCTCAACTAATAATCTGATCATTATTTACAAAAAAAAAAGGGCAACTCTTTACAATTCATGAAAATTCAAGACATTTATCGAGATAAAAAGGCAAGTAAATAATCTATTACAAAAAAATAATAATTACTGAAATTACTGTCACATTTGGTCTCATTTTGAACACATATCTAGATTTTAAAAACATTTTACAAAATTAATAAATGAGTTCAATTATATTATTAATATACATACAGATATATGCCGAAATATTTCATTAAATAATTGAATTTCTAAAGTTTTCTAATAAATTTATCCGAATTTGCATAGAATATGATATTCAATCTTTGCAAAGAAGTACAAGCTTTGCAGCTTCGTTTTTCTGAAATTCTGAATCAAAATCTTTTTTTATGCAAGATTAAATTCCATGTAGATATATCATTAAAGTGTTAAAGTGACTTAATAAATATAATAAGTGAAAATTATACCCCAAGTTCAACGATGATTTTGCCTCATCTCGATTGGATTTGAAAGGTTGATGCAGCCTTTTATGTTTCTTGGCAGCCGGGATAGAAGCATCTCCCACACCTAGCTGAAATTTCGACAATCCGAGTTATAAAAATGGACATCGCAATAACATTTAACAATCAAAGGAAAAAAGAAACCTTCATCTTGAGTTCTTTATTTTCTTCCTGAAGATCCCGGTTCTGCACATTTACAAAGAGTAAGTACTTCTAATGGAAGAGAACTACACTCTTCTGTTTTCTAAGTTCCGTCTAAGATCTTATTGAATATGAAATGTTGGTTATAATGAAAGAGATGAAAACTGGTGCAGTTTTGAGTTTTGACAGAATCAAATAATGTCGACTGCATATGTAGGAACAGTGAAGAAGTTTGAATAAATTACCTTGTTGCGATGTTCTTGCAATCTCTTGAATAAGATCTCTGACTGCATTAGGACAAGCGAGAAAGATCAAATTTACAGTAGAATCCAAGTCATGCATGATCATCACACTTCAAATGTGGAAACAAACTAGAGTAATTAGTGCAGTGGGTTGGTTTGAATTTTTTGAATCCACCAAAGTATTCTATATACCTTCTTTTCCCTGGTTTTTGAGAGAGTCTTCTCCAATTGTTTCTCAATCTTCAGCAGCTGTTTCTCACCAAGGGATTCAAGATCTTCTCCGAGAATGTGCCTGTAAAAAAGTAAACCAACTTGAATGTATCTTACAAAATTGTAAAGGTTCGAAATTTATGCATTGATAGTGATCATATTAATTACTTTGCTCCTTTGTACAAGTCAGTTATTGTTCTTACTAAAAATTAGGGTCGACAATTTCTCTTCCGATAACACGATTGATGGATACACAATTAAACACGATTAGAATGATATAAATTCGAAATTTCTAGTGTTTACGACACACTAAACAGAATTGTTACCCCTAATAAAAAATCTAACTCTCGATCATTTTCAGAAAATGCATATAGTAAGATACATGGACATGTATAATTGACCTTTGCGAATGCTCAAGTGCTTCGCATTTCGCTTCCAATCGAGTAAACCCCTTGTAAGATGGCTGCATTCATAAAGAAGGAAAAACAGAAGTCACTGATCTATAGAAAACAAAAACAAAATGACTTCTACATTCGGATGAAATATATATAGATGTGCTTTGATGATCTAAAGACCATGTAATTCCAACATAGAACTAATTTCATCGTCAGTAGGTATGAGAATTTGGCTTTAGATAACAAACCTGCCCTCCATTCTCAACTGAACTGTTATTGCAGTTTTGTGATGCGTAGCAGTGTTGTTTGTATCGCTTCAGAGTTGTCTCCATGCTTAAATCACGATATTGATCAACCAAAAGCATGATTCGGTTAGCTTTTGACAGGAAAAACACTTGAATAAAAGCTTATAGTGATTCTAATCACATAAAGTAAAACAAAAATAAAGAAGAATAAGAAGATCAGAATCTTAAGCTTATGATTAGTGAATTGCTTTATGTTCCTAAATTCATCTTATTAACTAGAAAGGTTCGATAAAAGAATCTCTTTCACATTGTGAATAAAAAAAAGGACGAAAAATAAAACCAAGAACAGTACTGTTTCAACCAGTAGAGTCATGACTGTTCATTCGTCTACTTACAGTGACATGCTAGGGCTTCTTTAGGCCTCCATACTCAATATTGATAGTGCAAACGCATCTCTTAAAGATCAGGTTAGGAAATGACGACTCACCTGCTCCGGCGTAAATCAAACTACGCATCTCTTAAAGATCAGGCTAGGAAATGACGACTCACCTGCTCCGGCGTAAATCAAACATGTTCTTTCTCTCTCTCCTTAATTGTTCTTATTCACGGTTTTTTGGTAGAGAGAAAATAAAAACTAAAAGCTACATATCATTTATCTATCCAGACTTTCTAGAACATATAGCAGATCAGATCCATTAATAAACTTTGCTTAAATGAAAGAATTCCTTGAGGTAACTGTTCATTCATTTCAAACGTAAAAACAACAGACGAAAATTAAGATAAATATCAGGAAAAAAAAAAGAAATCGCAGCAGAAGGGCTTACTCAGGTTTCCCGTACACAAAGAGCTTGCCACGGGGCGAGAAAATTATGAGAGCAACATCGGAGTCGCAAAGCACGGAGAGTTCGCAAGCTTTTTTGAGCAAACCGTTTCTGCGTTTTGAGAAAGTAACTTGACGGCTCACCTTGTTCTCTATTCTCTTCAGCTCCACCTTTCCTCTACCCATTTTTTTCTTGATGAATGTCACTCGAATCACACGCTTATGTTGGTACTGTGTTTGGTCAACCACCATTAATCCTCGCACGACTCCTCCATCTGTATATATGGACAATTTGTACGTTCATGAGTAAATTTCTGTTCTTGGTATTTTCTTACACAAGTACAGTAATCACTCTCTTACTATAGGGCTTTTTAAAGTAATTAATTTGTATTTTTTAAAATAATTATTGCATTTAAGTTTTTTTTGATTGAAAAATTTCAAACGATGATTCGGACTAACCCATGAGTCAAAGACAGGGAGTCTCCGTTAGAGACTGACAAACCAGTAGGTCTAGGCCTGTATACTTCCCTTAGAGCTGCTATGGAGCCGGAATAAAATTTCGCACCTTCAGTATGTTGGTTGACCTTCTTTATCGCTGAACCGACGAACGAAGAGTTATTGCATTTAGGTTTAATACGGTTATGTTACATTGAGTGATGAGTCAAATACAAATGAAACTTTACTCCTTTTACCTCACTTTGTAATTCCTTATTGATTTTCTGTTGTTCTTATTTTAAATTTTAATGCCTAAATAAAATATGTCAGAGAAATTTTCTTGTCATACTCCATAAAAATTTGAAGTATATATAATTTTTTTTCCTGCATTGAAATATGCCAAAAACCAAATTGAATATGATTTAACATAAAATTTTAGTGAGTACCAAATACAATATAATGTGACAACTAAATTCTAGTGGATTTCAGTATTAAAAAAATATGATAAATGTTTTGCACCTGAAATAATAACTCATACTTTCTCCTTTTTAAATTATATATCGTTTAAAATTTTGTATGCATATTTAAAATATAATTAATTTTAATTTAACATTCAATTAAATGTTATACTTTTTATTTAGTTATATAAAAATAACCATTAAATTAAATTTTAATTTTTATTACTCTTTTGCGCATTCCAAATTTCCACCTATATTTCATTCTTATATTCTAATTTTAATTATACAAACTTTGAACCAATCAATCTATTAGTAGCATGCGATTTTAGGAAAACATGGAATTTAATTAAATCACATCATCTATCATTCAAAATGAATTATTTACAGTGGAGTTGTAATAATTTTATGTGTGAATTTAAAATTTATTTGAAATATATATTGAGAAAAAACAGATTTCGGGATTATGTAATTTCTAAACAGTGTTTGCTGGGTTAGTACACAGATAAGGTGAAGATTGCACTATCACAGTTAGTTCATTGCACGGACAAAGTAAATGGTCTTGTGACGTTACGATAAAGTACGCAGAAATACTCCAGACTACACATTTACATTTGGTGCATTACATTACGTTGACAAAAAAAAGGTTGTATAACAAGCAACAAGCTACACGGACTAGTGGTTAATTGCACAGTCATATAATATGATCGTGTACTGTGTACGAGACAAAAAAAAGATTTCATGGTGTTAAACATGATGTACACATATAAACGAATGCTTTAATAACTTCATTGTACTCTTTGACAAATACATTAAGAAAAGTATACCATTGCTCATAGACGAATATTAAATTAATTGAACCACTTAAATTTTATGTCTTTATTTTCTTATTCGTAAATTTAATTTCGCAACTTTATTGCTCAATTTCTTGAAATTTACATTTCATATCAATTCAAATTGCAATCAATAATAACGATGTAGTGGGTGTTATAACTGCATTTTCTTCCATGTATATTGACAAAATTTCAATCTAAAATATCAAAGAAGTGAAGAATCTCACTTTGTATAAATTTGTCTCTATATTTTATATTCTACTAAAAATTCTTATTTTTCCACGTGTATTTAAGAATAAATTAAACTCAAATTTAATACAATATTAAATTACCCTTAATATAATGATTTTACCTTCAGTTGTCACAGTCTATTTATATATTCAACTCGATTTAAAATTATAATATGTGAATAATCCTACAACGTATCGATAAAATTGATCTTTATATTTTATATTCAAATGATAACCCTAATTTGGCAATGTGTCTAATTCTACAATGTGTTGATAAATGTGGCATGATCATGATTGTTCTGTATTAAGGATGGAATTTAATAAAGAAGAGGCAACCTGAGTGGCAGTAATGAAAAGTCAGTGAAATTCGTTACTTTGTTAGCGTGTAAAATGTTGACATTTCAATGGCTAGGGATTTCATACTGTGGTCTATGCAGCAGACTAGGACAGGTGTCGAGTTCTGGTGAAGCGTAGTGACAAAGCAGGGCCTCCGTCTCCTTTCTCTTCTTCCCATGGCTCCCAGCTTGAAGCTACTCTACTCGTCACTCTTTTATCGTCTCCCAACACTCTGGTTCTTGTTTTGCCATCCCACTGCACTACTTTCGTTTCGTGGTGGAAAACCACCTGCACTGTGTTTTTCTAGTTTTGCACTCTTCCCCCATACTTTCGTTCTATATACTGCACTACTTGTTTAGGGTTTCAGACGAGACATTAAATTCGTATTTGTTTGGCTTTTTTTCTAAATCTAAAAAAATCGATCGATCTAAAAATGTTTTAAAAAATAAACAGTTAAAAATGGTATAACTGGAGACACAACAAGAAAAAAAAAACAATTATTTAAAAGAATATAATAAAGAAGACAATTCTATAAGAAGAGATGAGATAAAAGAGGGTAATTGTATTTTCATCTTACCCTTTTATTTTCGTATCAAGGATTGTTTGTCGTGACATACAGAATTACGTGAGATGCTTTTTGGTTGAGTGTAACATGGGATGTGGGGGCATCACACAAGGTGTAGTATGTGTCATAGGTCCCTCGGATAAGTGTGTCATCTAGACACCACACAGGTTGAGAGTTATCCCCGCTCCCCTGATGATCTCATGAGAGGACGAAACCAGTAAAACATTAAAGATGAATCAATACTTATCTCAAGAATGTGGGAGTCCTGGAATGTCACATTGGTATATTTATAAGTTAAAACTCTAACCCTGTGACAAATGTTATCAAAGTCGAATTTGCATTAGCTACGAGTTTACCAAATGCACTTTACTGCGCTAGCAAGTCAAACTGGACAAGTGAGAGATGCTCACGCCCTATAATTCGTGAGAGGTGTACACAAATGAGTCCTCTAAAAGATATTGAGACGAGAACAAGTAGGCTGGAAGCTGTCAAAAGTTCTCCAAGTGCTCATATCTGCACAACACACCTTAAGTGGAATGAGGTCAATGCAAGTAGATCGGTAACCTCAAGTAAAAGATGGCGAGTATGGAGGAAATTGCTCACAAGATCCGGGCCAATCAGAAGAAAAGGGGAAGTGTCTTCTCTACATGCACGAGGACGTGCATGAATCGAGTGAAGGAGAATGTCATAGACCGTTTGTCGTGATATGCAAGATTGCGTGAAATGCTTGCTAGTTGAGGGCAATGTTGGATGCGGGACAACGCACAAAGTGTAATACATGCCATAGGTGGTCATTTGTCTCTTAGATAGCTATGTCATCCAGACATCACACTAGTCGAAAATTGTTAACGCTGATCTCCTCACGAGCCAATAAGAGGGCCGACAAAACCAATGAAACATCAATGATGGATCAAGGCTCACCTCAAGAATACAAAAGTCCTGAGTACCACAAGAGTTACATTGAAGATTATTTTTTATCTTATTGTTTTCAAAAACTTATTGTGTGAATCTTCAAGTCTGAAATTAAGAGACTACAAAATTCATAGAAGATCAAACCTTACAAATCATTTAATAATATTTTAGAACACAAAAAACTAGAAAAAATAATACCATTATAACTAAGGAACAATAAAATTTTCCCATTTAATCGGTAGAAAATCCAACAAAGGAGGTAATTTATTAGCGAACTTTTTTTTTGTCTGAGCCATGGTATCCCGACCCACTGGACCGAGACTAATCCGATTCGGAGAGGGTCCCGGGTGGTTAGATTTTATTCCCCTCCCAAACGGCATTGTGGGGGATCGAACCGCAGTCCGCCCTACCAAATTCAGTCTCAGACACCACTGAACCAAGACACGTTTGATTAATTATTAGCAAACTCTTGATAGATCGAATTTGTAAGATAATGGAATTTGACTATGAAGTGACATGTAACATATTTTTAAGAATTATGTATATAAATTTAATATAATATATACAATTATTAATAATAAAAATTAATTTAATTTATATTTTTATTAAATTTGTTTAATAATATGTCAAAAATGATCATTCAAAACAAATTAACTTAGAGAAAACATTTAGTTCTTAATTTATATATTCATTATTAAAATTTTAACACATGTCAAATTTTAAAATTTTAAAACATTTAGTTCTTAATTTAATATCCTTCCTCACATTGATCATATAATTTTTCTCTTATTTTAATTTGATAAATATTATCCTGACGAGTAATTTAGATTAAATTTTTTTATTTATTTATCCATATAATGACACCCAATCGTCTAGACACAACACACGACACGTAGTACAGAAAGTTGGGACATTCCAATTGGAGCACAAAATTGACGGTTGGCATCACGAGATTCCGGAGAAGTGGTTATGAATGTACACGTGGCGCTCATTTATTTGTCCAACACAATTTGATTCTCCTCTCACTCCATTTTCAAAAATCTCCTCACATATAACAATTCCAAACAACACTTGAAGCTCTTCTTCACTTATCGAATCAATACTCACAGATCAATAACAATGTCCACATACACAACCTGTTCTTTAAGAGCTCAAACTATTTTCACCTCATCAAATGTAATTTCTAATCGGGCGTGTGCTCCAATCTCATCCTTCTCTCTCATCTCCTCGTCTCCGAAGATTCGTTTGTTCACTTCTCGATTTGAACACACGCGACATTCTTTTCCTGTTAAGGCTTCTTTGTCTTCTACTGCTATTGCTGAACCTGAAGGCATTAAGGTTGTTTTTGTGATTTACTTATTTGTCTTTGGTTTGATTTTTTTGTGTAATTGTAAATAATAATGTGTTTTATTTTTTTTGTTTTGAAGATTAATTTAGTTCCGACAAAACCGATAGAAGGACAAAAGACTGGAACTAGTGGACTTCGAAAGAAGGTGTATTTTTAGTTTATTTATTTATTTTTGTGCTTATTGATTTGTTATTATTAATAATTATTAAAATTTCGTTTTTTTGATATTTATTAGTTTAATTAATTCACTTTGTTATTGAGATTGATATTTGTTTCTTTAATACTTGAAGGTTAAAGTATTTATGCAAGAAAATTACTTAGCAAATTGGATTCAGGTATTGTAGTTTTATGTGCAAAGTACGCGCGAATTACTGCATTTTGTTACCGTATTGTTTGATGAGATTGTGTGGTTGTGAATTTGTTAAGGCATTGTTTAATTCGTTGCCGCCGGAGGATTATAAGAATGGAGTGTTGGTTTTAGGTGGAGATGGTCGGTATTTTAATCGAGAGGCGTCACGGGTAGTTTTTTTCGTGTTATTTTAAATTGATACTAGCGAGTTCGTCTTGCATTGTGTTTTTTCAGCCTTTGAATAATTGTTCCGTCTCACACTGGTGGAGTTTTTTTGAATGTTAAATGCAGGTAATCATCAAAATTGCTGCAGGAAATGGTGTTGGCAAAATTTTGGTTGGTAGGTGAGTGTACATTTGTAGTTGATTTTTTATAAATGCATTAAACAACTAGAAGATGTTATTGTGAATTGCTAATTAATGACATCGGTCATTACGGAAATTCTTTACAAGTTCCCGTTATGCAAAACTGTTGAATTTTTGCGCGTTCTGCTGTGTGATTTTCTTCGTTATGTTTATGGGGCTGGGTATTGTCCTGTTTGTAGTTGCAACGTTGCATCTGGGTTGTCTTAGAATGATGTATATTAACCCTCAAAACCATCATTTTATCTTATATACATACATATTGAACATTGTTTTTGCATGATGCTAAGAATTTTGTCATTAAAAAACGCAAGCCTGTTTTGAAACCCTGCTTTTGTACGAACATGTTTTGTCCTTGTTCTTTGCATTGCATGACTTTGGAAGGCTGATCATGCAGCACAACCTCTGTTTCTGAGCTTTAGAAAAATATTTTATGGAATCCGTTGCTTACATGTTTATAGGGATGGTATTATGTCTACTCCAGCTGTTTCTGCAGTAATACGAAAGAGGAAGGCAAGCTCACTCATCTAAATTTATAGATTGTGCGTCCACTGCAGCATATACTGAGTTCATGCTAGTGATTTCTTATTTAACGAATAAAGGCTTATGAATTGGTGCAGGCCAATGGTGGATTTATAATGAGTGCAAGCCATAATCCTGGTGGTCCTGAGTATGACTGGGGTATCAAGGTGAACATGTTAACGCTAATTGTAAAAACAGAAATTTCGTTTTAAATTACAAGCTTCAAATACTTGAAGAACCATTTGCATTTTTTGCAAATGCATTGTTAGTGTAAATTTTAATGCCTTCATATTAATTTTGCAGTTCAACTACAATAGTGGGCAGCCTGCACCTGAATCTATTACAGACAAGATTTATGGAAACACACTTTCTGTAAGTGCCTGGATATTTACATATTCTTGCAGTCTTAGCCTTTTGTTTTCTTCATATTTCTTCATGAATATTGATTTGTTGCTTGTTACTTGTCAAGAGTCATAAAAGGGTGACGAAAAGTTTTGTAAAGTCAACCACTTTTGCATTCTCTTGTTAATGTACGATTGGAGCTGATGTGCCAAAATTATGTTGCTTTCTGAATGGACACTGATATTTTCCTTCTCTGTCTTGTACTGTTTGTTAGGATAGCACATCAAGGTTACCAGTTGATACATGAGTAAAACCAAACTTAGATAGCCTTATTAATCATGGGAGTTATCAGAGCCACCCACATTAACCATATATCTAATGAAACCACAGAGGTTCTCACAGCGAAGGGAATGATACTCACTCAGAAGTTGATACCAATCGCTCTTCATTTAGCATTTATACAATGAAGAAAACACTGATTTCTTGTTATCTGTATGGCCTACATTATCTTAACTCTGGTGAAAATTTAAGCCTCACATTAAGATGAATATGTGATTTTGATATCTAAGTATTTTCCTCAATCCCTCTTAATTCTTTTCGCAAATCTTATGCAGATATCTGAGATTAAGATAGCTGATATTTCAGATGTTGACCTATCTCGATTAGGGGTCACGAAGTATGGAAACTTCAGCGTTGAAGTAGTAGACCCAGTTTCTGACTATTTGGAGCTTATGGAGGTTTGATACTGATAACAAGCATATTTCCTAATGAAAATTAGGTAATGAGCTCAGTGACTCTTGAATTTTTTTGCAGAATGTATTTGATTTTCAGCTAATCAAAAGTCTAGTTTCACGACCAGATTTCAGGTGCGCGTTTTATTGACCAAATGATTTATGAGTTTAAACTTGTTGGATTTGGACACTGGGTGTTTTGATGGACCCTATATTGGATGCCAATTTTCAGGTTTACATTTGATGCCATGCATGCTGTTGCTGGAGCTTATGCAAAACCAATCTTTGTGGACAAGCTGGGAGCTAATTTGGTATGTTCTGCACAAAATATATTTTGAAAAAGCTTATGCTGATTTGTTTAGGTTTGCTTATAGGATTCAATAAAAAATGGAGTACCTCTGGAAGATTTTGGTCATGGCCACCCAGATCCCAATCTAACGTAAGGCAGTAAGTGATTGGGGCAAGGATTTTTTTTTGCAATTATTTGAAGTGACTTGTCCTTTTTTTTTCCTTCTAAAACAGGTATGCCAAGGATTTGGTCAACATTATGTACAGTGAGAATGGGCCTGCTTTTGGAGCAGCAAGTGATGGTACGAAGCTGAGTTGAATAGAAAAACTTCGTTATTCTTGGAGCTTCTGTTGTGATGTGTATCACTATATGTTTCTACTGTATTTTATAAATAGATTCTTTCAGTAGTTATTGTGAATTCCAGCCGCAGTATGCAATATAGTTGAAGAGCTTAATAATATACAGGGAAGGAGAAAATTTGGAAGTGCAAATGCATTGACAGTAAATTTGGAAGTGCAAATGCATTGACAGTTCTTGTGTTTTCACTAGTAAAGGTCATATTTTTTAATGGCCCTACTCTCTGCCATTTCTCAAGAGAAAATATTTGACTGCATTTATCGAAGTCTAAGCTGTTAGGAATGCCTAGCTTATTGAAGCTTAAAATCTGGTTCACAATCTATAGGAATGTCTAGCCTATTGACTTAAAATTACAGATTCTAGCTAAGCACATACAGAGGCAGGATAGCCTCAAAGTGATCAGTTCTATATGTTCCCATTTATTTCATTTTTCTTATTCTAATTTCCATTATGTTTTGAAATCCTGATATGAACTTTTGTTTCTTGATCTGCGCAGTATCTATGAAACACTAAACAGGACAATTTAAGAACCAACACCAAGATTTATTCTGACTATTTGACTTGGATTTGTGCACAAATTATTTTGTCATGTAGGGGATGGTGATAGAAACATGATTCTTGGCAGAGGGTTTTTTGTTACTCCTTCTGACTCTGTTGCTATTATTGCTGCGAATGCTCAATATGCTATTCCATACTTTAAGAGCGGTCCTAAGGTAGGAACCAGCTAGCATTGCCTTTATTTATGTTTTCAGAGGAAGCAAGAAGATGATTTTTTGTCTCTCACCTTCAGGGATTGGCTCGATCAATGCCGACAAGTGGTGCCCTTGATCGTGTGGCTGAAAAATTAAGTCTTCCATTTTTTGAGGTTGACCATTTCCTGTCATGAAACTTTGATTTACCGGGGAAAATATGGAGGATTTTACTTTTGGCCTTCCAGCGTATTAACCTTCTATTTTTGGGTTCAGGTCCCTACTGGTTGGAAATTCTTTGGAAATCTCATGGATGCTGGTAAGTTGTCTATTTGCGGAGAAGAGAGTTTTGGAACAGGCTCAGATCACATTCGTGAGAAGGATGGGATATGGTAATTTTCTATTCCGTGCTTGACATAAAAATGGGCATGAATGTTGATTATTCTATTTTACATGAGATCATCCCCATTTTGTTAAATTTATCTTCCAATAAAATTCCGTTCATTCTTTTTAGTTATTGTGTGAGGATGCCATAGAGTTTAACTTAGAGTTACATGCTGCTAAAATGTATTAATTGCTGGGTGCTAGCAATAATTAAACTGCCTCTCTTGGCTGGAACCATTTAATAAGATGCTATAATGAGCTACCCTTTTTTTGCATGTGCAGTTTCAATGTTTCACTTCATTGAAGTTTAGTCTCACCATTTATTTATTTGGCTTGTTTCATGCATGATTGCGATGTGCCCAACACAACTTTTGCTAGAGTTTCCTGCATACTAAAAAGTTGAAACAAAATTATGCTTTCTGGTGCATCGGCATGTTTAAGCATGGTTAGTGTTATCTAAAAACAAGTTTGAATACTGCCTGCATCGTTTAGGTTAGTGAGTGGTACTGTATAGATGGTTGGCCAATTGTATCATTGTTGGTATTGATGAAAAAATATGCACTGTTTTTCTAGCACACAAGCCTCTCTTGTGTATGTTTCTTAGTTCTGTTAAAGAAGGCTCTATCACAGAACAACTAAATGTCTTGAATGGACTAAAATAACAGGGCTGTATTGGCTTGGCTTTCGATTCTTGCATACAGAAACAAGGACAAGAAACCAGGGGAGAAATTAGTATCTGTTGCTGATATAGTAAAAGGGCATTGGGCAACTTATGGAAGAAATTTCTTCTCTAGATATGATTATGAAGTAAGCATTGATGCTAAAGTTTGACATTTGATTTAATTTTGAGGTTACAATGAGATTGACAAAATTATTTGCTAAATTATGTTATCTTTTCTTGAGATGATTGCTATTCCTTAGTTGGTCTTATTTATTTTCAGGAGTGTGAATCTGAAGGAGCTAATAAAATGATAGAGCATCTTAGAGATTTTATCTCTAAAAGCAAACCAGGTGAAAAATATGGTAAGGACTTCTCCAAATTCTTCTTCTTTTTTTTTTCAGTTAGTCCTTTTTTTTGGGAAAAAGTCTTGACTGTTGTAAATAATTTGTTATTTATAGGAAATTATGTTCTTCAGTTTGCTGATGACTTTACATACACTGATCCTGTGAGTTAAAAAACTGCCCTTTCCTAGCTCAAAGTTTCTGAGTTCCAATCTATCGCAGTCTTAAACATTTATTCAAATGTTGAAATTTGTATCTGTCTAATTCTCCAGGTGGATGGAAGCGTGGTATCTAAACAGGGCGTTCGATTTGTTTTTACTGATGGATCCAGGATCATATACCGTTTATCTGTAAGTTCCATTTTTTTTGTTTCGCTTTCAGAATTGAATCCCATGCCCTTTTGCATAACTGAATTTCCCATTCCGCAGGGGACTGGATCAGCTGGGGCAACTGTTAGAGTCTACATTGAACAGTTTGAACCAGATGCCTCTAAACATGAGACAGATGCACAAGATGCCCTGAAACCGTTGATAGGTGTGTTTCTTGTTGCAAGCATATATTTCTTTTACTTTCTATTCTGAATTCTGTTTCTCTCAAGTACAAGCGAGGAGTGAAAGGCAGTTCCACAATTTTATTCGTATAACTACAATATCATACCCTCCATTGCCACACTACCGTCATTCAACTTGAACAATGTCTTACCTCCAATGAAAGTATGAAACTCTCTCTCGATACCAACTCCCTCTTGCCACCTAATTTAGTGACAAAAATAGGCTTGGAATAAAGTTTGCGGTTTACAAATCATATGATTGAAGTATTTAAGGAATGAAGATAAATATTCATTTTTTAAGGAAATATGGCGTTTCATGGATCCTTAATGACTTGCTGTATTGACGGTTTGTGTTTGTTAGATTTGGCATTGTCGTTATCCAAGTTAAAGGAATTCACAGGAAGGGAGAAGCCTACAGTGATCACATGAGAGCAGTAAGAAGATCTCCGAGAATCAGACAGACTGTCCCAAGTTATTCTCTAAGCAACCGAAGCCTTCTTCGTCAATCTTTTTGTCCAATTTTGATGAAATGCAGCTGCTCTAATAATGTCAAGGTACAATGTGCCTTCTTGTAAATTACGCGAAATAAAAATCTCTACTTCCACGCTTATTTTCAGAATCTCCATCTAATGCAATTTACCTGGCACATTCCAGTGAGCCTAGTAGATAAAGTTGTGAACTCTAGCCACAGATGTAGTAGGTCTCGAGTGAAATATGCAAGTTCTCTAAATCAGTATACAATCCTGAGAAGGATGGAGAATGACAGGGTAAGACTTATTTTATAAGATTCCTATTCAAACAAGAATTTGCCAAATGAGATATCACTGCACTGTTCTTTCTCTTGCTACGAGTACAAGGACAATCTTCCTCTTCCTAGCATAACTCTTTCAATTAAGGGTTCACTTGGGGTAAATGATCAAGCAATGTTTTGGGCCTAAAAGTGAAGAAAAGCCAATCTCAAACTAAAGTTTCTTTTTTAGATAGAACCTATCGCAGTGAGCATTATGCATAGAAATGGAGAATGTTGCATGGGCATGCCTCTTTAAAAGACACAATCTGGTGGGATGTTAATGACATTGAAAGCAAAGTAAGGTTTGATTGTAGAAACTATGTGTTGATTCCATTTGTTGGCCTTTAGGTGATCATATCTCCATGATAGGGAAGAACATCCAATGGCGGAATCCCGACCACCTTTTGTGGGAGATGAGTGTACAACTAACACTAAGACAACCATGACCACTATGCATAGGTTATAATGGCACTAATTTTGTCCTTAAAAAAAATTGCTACTAAATACTCCACAGCAATCAACCATTACACGTATAATGGCTCAACTTAGCCAAACCAACATGTTGGGATGGGACATTGTTTTTTGTCCTTTTCCTCTTTGTCACCTCTCTCTCTCAAACTTTTTCTATACCCTTCTCCATGCCATTATGTATTTTTCCCCTCATGTTACACTATCTCCAACGCAAATCCATCCCAAAAAATGGATTCGATTCATATTATAGAGTCGAATTCGAATTAGATTTGACCATAGTCGAATTTGGTTTCATGTTCAATAGCATTAATGTTTCTTTAAGTTAGATGATCTTGACTGTCTATCTAAAGCGATGACATTATCGAATCTATGAATAGATTTTAGTAGAATGTTGACGTAGATATGTTCTTTGAACATATTTTTAGGTTGGAATAAAACTCTGAAGAACCTATTTTTTTTATTAAAAAAAATAAAAGTGAAAATGAAAAACTGTCTCAGTTTTGTTGTACTGTGTAATAAATTTTCAACTTCTCTTAATTCTGACCATGAGAAAATATTCTCCTGACAACACCACAATCCAGTGTTTACCCGCAAACAGGAGTTCCTTATGTCTCAAATTTCTATTCAGACTAGCCATAACTGGCAGTGTCGGGCATAAAATTCTGAAACCAAAACTCAGTCAGATTCTGTTATGTTTGTTAATGAAGAGCAAGTGGTGCGGTGAATCTGTTTCTCCACTTTGCAAATATTGCTAAACACTGCATCTCACAGTGCTTAATTTTGACTTAATTTATGAGAAGAAAATGTTAAAAAAAGCATTGGTTCCAACTAATCGTTGTTGAGTTGCTCCTAAAATGGGGGCAAACACATCTGTGTAAAAAAATGGAGCATATTCAGTAGTCTTTCCTTAGCAACTAGAACATATTTTCAATATCATTGCAGCAGAACCCTACTGTTTCTTCAAAAATCCAAAACCAAAATCAATGGCGATTGTGTCTGCTCCCCATTTCTGAGTGATGTAAGTCCTCCACCAGCAAATAATTGCAGAGACGAGAAAAAGTAAACAAACTTTTATTGGATAGATATGAGGAAGGATGGAAGGAACTGTTTTTGTCCTAAATGACGCACACAAACATTAATAGCTAATGTGCAGTTTGTGAAATTAATAGATCCAACTTTGTTGGGTCTATCAGTTTCATGGGATTTTCTCTTGAGAAGAACTCAAAATATTATTGCCCCCACTTTTTAATCTGCATGACATTGTGACAACTCCACCATCATGTTAGTTGCCTCTTGACATGGACCTTCATGTCCCCTTCCCTCATTCTCTTCCAACTACTATCTTCTGTCTTCTTGTGAACAATTTCATGTTTGACAATGTTTTGCAGACTTGGAATTCCTCAGAATATGCATGCAAGCACACCATTTTTTGGATAAAGACACCAACATAAATTTAATTCTTCATCCAACAATGTTCACTTTGTTTGATGCTTCGAGTTCTCAATGCCAAACATCTTGATTCTTTTGTGCAGCTGGAATTGCTGCCTCTTTTCAAATGATCGAAACTATTGAATTCCCCTCATTCGAATAGGCGGCGAGACGATGGAGTCCTGCCCGTATGCCGCTATGCATTTTTTACAGTACCGCTCCACTTTCCCGTGTCTCTTCCTATAAATCTATTAGTGCAGATAAATTAAATTAGTGTGTTAATAATGGTGCAACAGAGAGTTTTTGGTCTTATTCAGAAAAGCATTACTTCTTCAACTCATTCAACGGGCATGGTTTTCGTGCAGAAATATCAAAACTAGGTTGCTGATGAGAAAATATAACGTAAAAACTGAATGAATGACGAATTTTCAAGAGTAAAAACTAGTGAATGACATTAAATAAAGTTAGGAGTTGTGATGAATAAGCATTGCGGAAATGGAATCCAATCTAGTTTGGTGATTAGAAATCACGAGTAAGTGATATCACAATCAGTCTTCTTCAAAAGATCCTGTCGGTGATTACTAAGCTCAAAGTGAGCATTCATTTTACTTGCCCCATTATTTTTATTCTCAGTTTCAACTTGTGCGTTCAATCTTTTTAAGATTTTCATTTTTTTTTCTACTCCTTTTATCGCACTTTATTCAACACAAAAATATTATTTTTTAAATTTTAGTGTTTTAAAATAAATATGACCATTCATTTTACTATTTTAAATTTCTATAAAATAACTTTCTGCCTATCTTTTTTTATTTTAATTTTCTGGTCAACTCTATTTTATATATTTTTAGCAATAATGCAATCTTCTACTATTAATCTTTTTTGCCATTATGGTGTGAGCTCAAAAGGGTTTGACTCGATGATTTGAACTAAATAATATCTCAAACAGGCAGAATCAGCAGTGTAATTATAAGCTTAGAATTCCATAAATGAGATTCAGTGGTTGGAATCACATCAAAACCGTTCATCTTGCCCTTTAGTGGATTTAATCAATCTCCAATTATCCTGTTTCTTCTTATGTGAAAATCAAGGCTTCATGATTAAGCAATCTATCAGCTTAAGTAAGTATCTGGGGATCTCAAATACCAAACCAACGCGTGGTTTAACCGTATAATAGCTTTGAAGATGTGACTCCCTAAAGTTTGAAGTGTGATCGTCGCTAATTTCCGTCACGAATAATTGTTTTTGTTGTAGTGTGAGTAATACTGGTTTTGAAAAATTCCAACCTGGTTGCATTATGCAGCTGCAGTTGTTTCCCTGCTCGAAAGATTGGAGTGATGTTCCTATTTAAGTCAGCTGCTTTTAGTTTGAACAGTTGGAATAAAATTGATTGTACACAAGTGCTCCAACAAAGTCTAGCATCTTCTTTTAAAGTTCCAAACTGAAAAGACAGTCTATCTAAACTTGCATTCTCAAAAGATTGGTATTGGAATTGACGTCATTTTACATCTTTTAGTTAAAAAATAACTGATTTGACATGGTTGTATGTTTTTATTTATCACAATCTAATAATATCTAAACCCTACTGGGAAAATAGTCAAATATATTTCTTATAGTCTGATAGATGGTAAAAAGAAAACTGATTTAAAGAGGTGATCGCATCTTCTATTAGTATTGCTCTCTTTTGTCGTTAGTGTAAAAAAGAGCCATCAAATTATGGAAATACTAATTAGATTATAATTAGAATGGGAAGGTGGCAATTTTTTGGTCTGAACCACAAGATATCTTAGGCATCCCAGATTAATCCTCGTTCGAGTCGGGCAGGGCTATAAAGACGGCAAAGTACTCTCAACCAAGTTTTAACGCAACTGTGTATCCAGGATTCGAACTCGAGATCTATAGTAAAACTAGAACAACATCACATGAGTTAATCTACGCATTTTGTGGTAGAGAAAGAGGCAATTAGAAGAAGTAAAAAGGTAGTGGATAATGGGAATGGAGAAACATAAAACTCAGAACTGTACTTGGTGTTACACTAAGTCCATAGGGTTCTCATTTTTTCCATAATAAGTGGCATTGCATTGCAGTTGGCACTCACCAAACCAAAGTTCTTCGTGCAACCACAACATCATTTTCTTACTTAACCTGCAATTGCAAATATTAAACATGATATCATAAATTAATTCCCAAAAATATTTGTCTCATCTATTGCACCTACATGGTGGTGCTTCTTTTGGCATCTAGTTTGTAGTTCGTACGAGTCTTTTGAGCATTAAAGTGGCAATTCCATTCTACCTAACAAGTAATTTTTATGTATTTTTTTATACTCTTTTTATGTGAATTCAGTCAATCTAGAAGTGTTACTTTTTGAATCGGAACCGGCAAATAGAAAACAACCATGTCCCGTTTCGATTTCGGTTCCATGTGAATCGACGGTTTCGAATCGGCGATTCAGTTAATTTTTAAAAGAAAATTGAACTAAACCGTAGAGCCAGAACCAGAACAGGAGGTTCGAAATCAGAATCGAAACTGTAACCGAACCGGCTAAACTCAGTTCCAATTCTGATTCTGGTTTAAGAGTTCCTTGAACTTTGAACCGGTATTTCTAAACCGTGTGACACTTTTAGATCAACCAATATACTAAAAGTGTGAGATTCAATCTTTATTTTCGTCGTTAGCAAAATCTAGATGTGGAAGGAAGAAGGCACGATGTAATGGAGGGAAAAGTGGGGACGAAAGCCAATGAAATTAGGTTAATGTGGATTACAAGTGAAAATCGAACTATATAGTGTGTTGCATGACGTTTCATCACCTTTCTTTTTCCTATTTTTGGAAATTTATACGTACAACTCAATCTATGTCATCCATCAAATTTCTCATTAATTACGCTTTACATTTCTAAATCTAACATATCACGTGTGGTAGGGTAAATTTTAATATGAGGCTATTAATAAAGGAACTCAATGAAGCCTCTTTTTTGTTTAACTGAAAATGTACACTGTTTTTATTGAATAAATTAAAGGCTCAGATTTATTTTCACAGAATCGAACGACCCAGAGCTGTTGTCTCAATGAGTCCCCTCTTTAAGGGGACTCACCATAAAAGTCCCCGTGTGGTAGGCCTAATCATTCTTCATCTAATAATATAATTAATGAGTATATAATTAAACATGATATAGACGATTTAAAAATATTTTTTTTAATATTTATATAATAAATAATAATATTTGATAAAAAAATTATTCACACGATTACTTTTCGTCATTCTAAATTGTCAGTCTTATCACATGGGCACCAAATTAGCGCTGTATTATCACATGTTTTATAAAATCTCTGATGCTGTTTCTAGCTTCCCACTTATAAATAATTAACATATTATATTTAACGTAATTTTATTTTACCGTATTTTTGAAATTATAATTTAATCTGTTCTTTCATCTTATCAATTAATATTTTATTTTTAATTATCATTTTTACAAAATTAATACACTCTCTTTCTATCCAAAGGCTTTAATATTTTTTTTTGAAGCAAACTGTAAATTATTCCATTAAATCTTCAGCTAAAGAGGTTTGAATACAACTTGGATGTGTGAAACCCTTTGCATGTCGACCTGGATGACCTCCGATTGCACACACTAAGGAGTGTGCAACCGTATTGGCAGATCGCCTAATGAATACAACTCGAACATTGACAAGAGTTGTTAATATGTTTCTACAATCTGCTATTAGTAGACCATAGTATGAATCAAAGCTCTGAGAGCTATTAATATGGGTCACTGCTACCTGACAATCTGATTGCATAACAACCTGCGACTTCTTCTTTTGCTTAATCCATGTGAGCGCTTCCTAGATTGCTATAACCTCTAAGATAGCTGGATCTTTAAGGTTTGGGAAGTTGACCACGTTAGCCCCTAAGAAGGTACCTTGAGAGTCTCGCTGAATCATTGCAAATCCTCCCGAGCTTACAAAAACAGCTGCATCCACAGAGCATTCTGTCCAACCCTCCTGCGGTGTCTTCCAATGCTTTAAAAACTCATGTAATTGCTGGTTTTGCGTAGGGTTATCAGTGGAGAACATTAAATCTTCCCAATTCTTATATAGACTTTGGCTTTTAACCAGAATTGTGTTTGCACTACTGCCTTTGCTCTCCCATAATACCAAATTTCTGTTCCTCCAGATGCCCAACATATGGCTACTATTTCCCCCTATCTGCTGCGGCTGTTGCGGTCCAGAACCTCCTTCTGCCATGCAACAAAAATCATCTGGTCATTCCTTGTTCCTGCCAGTCCTGACCTAGACCACACTGATGTGGCAAAATCGCAATGTGCTAAAACATGTACAGTTGATTCAGTTGTACCATGACAGGTTAGGCACGATGCCGTCTGGATGATTCCTTTCTGAAGAAGCTTGAACTTAGTAGGGATAGTATCATTTGCTGCTCTCCAAATGAAGTTCAACAATTTCGGCATTGTACGAATGCTCCATAACATTTTCCACAAATCTTCCTGTCTGGATGAGGCTCTTTCCCAGTTTGAATGGTTCGTCTTGTAGTCTGACTTCACCGAATAAATACCTTCTTTTTCTTTCGGCCATGTCCATTTATAATCTGCTAGCGTGTTGCTAAGAGGAATCGCTTGTATCAAGGCAACATCTCTGCCGTTAAATGTGCTCTGGATCTTCAATAGATCCCAACATCTGGATCCTTCAAGGATAAATTCGGACACCAAAGTGTCCTCTAACTCGGCTGCCATTGGTGTTGTAACTCTCTCATTATCACTGCAGGGAAGCCAAGGATCTTTCCATACTTTGATTCCCATACCAGTCCCTACTTGTAGCCTGCATCTCTTTATGACAATATCGCTTCCCATCCAAATACTTCACCAAATAAAGCTAGTGAGACTCTTAGCGATGATTCTATAAATGATGAATAAAGGAAGTATTTAGCTCTCATAACTCGAGCCATAAGGCTAGTAGGGTTTGTGAGCAACCTCCATCCTTGTTTAGCGAGTAAAGCTTTATTAAAATCTTTTAGATCACGGAAGCCTAGTCCGCCTCCTACTTTACTTACACACATTTTCTCCCAACGAAGCCATCTTATACCACAATTTTCATTTCTTCCTCCCCACCAAAAGGCATTCATTATCCTATGCAATTCATCACATATCGCGACAGGTAGCAAATAGAGGCTCATAATGTATGTCGGCATTGCCTGGGGTACTGTCTTTAGTAAAATCTCCTTTCTTGCTCTAGACAAATTTTGTCGCTTCCAATTTAGGATTCTGCTTTTCAGCTTCTCCTTGATGTAATGGAATACAATTCGCTTATTTTTGCCAATCATAATCGCATGCCCAAATAATGACATGGACCACTTTGTTCTGGAACTCCCAGTGAACTGGAAATTTCTTGTTTTCTGTCTTCTACAGTGTTGTTGCTGTAGATGATTGTTGATTTGTCAAAGTTATCTGCCTGACCTGACGCTCCTTTGTATGTTTCCAACAAGCTTTGTAACATCATTGCTTCCTCCTATGTGGCCTTGAAAAACAGAAATGCACCATCAGCAAAAAATAAGTGAGAAATGTTTGACGCTCATCTCGTAACCTTGCAACCATGATAGAGACCAAGTCTTTCATAATGTTGGATTAAAGCAATTAATCCTTCAACAGCGATAATGAAAAGATATGGGGATATAGGATCACCCTGTCGAACGCCACGTTGGGGTGTAATAGGTTCACTCAATTCCTTCCCTATCTGTATCTTGAATCTTACTGTTCTGACACATTCCATTATTAGATATACCCAGTTTGCATAGAAACCAAGTGCAAACATCACGTCCTGTAGATAATTCCACTCCAGTTTGAGAAGTACTAATTATGAGACAACCTTTTATGTTTGAATAAGATTCTCAACCGTTTGAAATATAAAAGGATTTCAAGTAAGAATATGTGTTTTCTTCCTTTTGCTAGAATTACTTAATTTAAAATGTTTTTTTTAAACTGGAATCATAAGCATCATTGATAATCAATAATCATTATAACCCCAATAGATCATAACATCAAGAGGGAATGGACCCCCCCCAGAACTGAAATTCAGACACTGAATTTGAAGCTCGATCAAATTATAAGCTAACAAACTCGCCGACCTATGTATAAAATTAAAACAAACTTTGTTCTGTTCCATACCCAAACTATAGTAATCAGTTGCTACCCTGCCAAAATAAGTTTTTGCGTCATCCCCCCCTCTGGATAGCCATCATTGCTTCCTTCGCATCTGACTCCACCGCTAGCTAGAAATGGCCAATCTCTTTGAGCCCAGATAATGCTTCCTTAATGCTCCTTACTTTAGCAAGCTTTGAATCTCCAGTACACACCACTCTCTTAAGCATTGCCCCTACTACAACCCCATTCCAATCCTGGACCACACAACTCAAATTTGCATTGGCTGAACCATCAACAAACGCAGCATCTGTGTTCACCTTAGGCAATCCAAAATCTGGATTTCTCTATACTCGATTATCATGTTCCTGTTGTCGTTCATCGTTCTTCCAAGTTGGATCTTTATTGGATTGAGCAGTAGTCCACTCCATCAACTGGACTTTATAAAGGTGGAGGATATTACCAGTAGAAATCGACTTCTTTTTCCACAACACCTCATTCCTGTTCCTCCATAATGAACAACAAATCATTCCAGAAAACTCTATCTGTTGAGGATCCCATTTGCTCCAAACCAAAGCCAACCAATTCTTAAAACTATCCACCTCCCCTCTCCAAATTCCCATATCTGATCGATGCTAAACTTCTGCTGCCACTTCACAGTCCATCAACACATGAATTACTGTTTCATTCTCCTTTCCACACACACTGCATTTTGCATCTATATTAACCTTCTTAGTTATTAGTCTATCCTTCGTTGGAATAACCTCTCTAGCTGGCCTCCATAACAAACTCTTAACTTTCCCAGGTACCCTCAATTTCCATAGCCTCTTCCATAATTTTTCATCATCAGAGTGAACATGAGGTACAACTCCTCTCATTAATGCCTTGTACCTAGACTTCACTGAATAAACGCCCTTGTCATTTAACACCCAACTCAATTTATCAATTCTCCTCCTTTGTGACAGAGGAATAGATAAAATTAGACTCGCGTCCGTCAGATCAAAGAGCTCATAAACCAGATCCTCATTCCACCTTTGTTCTCTTTTGACCATAAGTTCTTTCACCATCATATCCGCATGTTCAATTCGGCCCTCTGATCTCACATAAGGGCATTCCAAATCTCCCAACCAAGCGTCTTTGTAAACAAGTATTCGAGATCCATCGCCAACAATCCAACTAGTGCTTTAATAACAATGACTGAGCCTCCCAAATACTACACCAAACATAACTTGGATTATGACCCAAAGGTGCAATAAGAAAGGAACCTTTAGGGAAAAATTACACATATGACATCTTTTTAAAGTGCTACTACTTAAATGTCATCACAAAACTTAAACAACTAAAATGGCATTATTTCATTTAAGATTTACCATTATGGCAGTTTTTTCAATTTTAAAAAAAATGCCATTCTGGAAATACTGACAGCTACCAATTTTATTTTCAAAAAGAAAATCATTCCAGATATTAGACGTGAATCAAAGAATACAGATATTGTGTCATTTAAATTTTAAATATCAACCTTCCTTATCAAATCAAACATAACGTCAAAATCTCAAAATTGAATCCCCTCAAAACATTGTGGCAAAAAACGTCAAAACACTCTCTCTTCACAGAACAAAAGAAACTCTGAAATCATCATCCAATTACCAACA
>CANYCX012530924.1:0-33136 GCA_948193385.1 Breynia disticha f. nivosa | reverse complement strand
GTGTACATAAGAAAATACAATTAATCTCCCTGCAAAGTGTCTGAGTCTGAGCTCAGGAATTTTTACCAGACTAGACGAAAGGAAATATGATGTATTCGGCATAAAAGAGATTCCAAATAAACCGGTAGAATCCTGCGATTGCTTCCTGCAGAAATAAAAAAGCAAGTACAAAATCAGAAAAACATGCAGAAAGAATCAAGGAGAAATTTAGGAAAATATACAATTTATATCCTCACTAATGGTGCTCATGAAACATATTATCTAACTACGCTGTCATTATGGTTATCTGATCACTGATCCTTCTATGAAGTATGTTACAAATGCTCATTGTTTAAGTAATATATGCACTTGGAATTAGACGCGAGGACCGGCTTATCAACAAATAAACTCGCTAACCACAAGTTGTTGGTTGAGTTGACAACTCAACCCTTGTAAGGTTTGACTGGGTATGCTCCTCAAGTTAGTCGCCCTCATAAGGTAGGAGTCGTGACCTCGCTTCGATTCCGGATTAGTCCTCACCGAAGGTGGGGATACCAGATAGTTAAGACAAAAAACATATAAAATCAGTGAAATTACAAGAGATGAAATGATTACTTGACACTCTTTATTGGTGGTCTAGAGAATGTTTCAGAAAATCATATTGGAAAATGATGATTTCATATGCAGAAATGACTGCTAATGCTATGCATTGCTTAATGATGTTAGTAAATTTCTTATGTTTCAAACAATGTCAACAGCTGACGAACTGATGCATTACCTTTGTGTAATTTGCCTGTTCCAGAACCCAAGTCTGAAAGAACAAAACAGAAAAAAAAGTCCCATGTGAGAGAAAAACAAACTAAGGTTACCCTCGTAATACCAATTGCAGACAAGGCATAATCGAGCATTACCTGAAAAATCAAGCAAGCTGCTAAAATAGCATGTGCAGGTATCATTAAATTGCGCCTGAATGACTGCAATAGTTGAAAGTGAAGAAGTTATGTGATCGCTAAGATGAATTTACGACTAACTGCAAGCATCGGATTATTTCGTAAGACTCTCGTAATTACTGAGACAAGCTGCACAGAATATGTTTACCTGAGGGAAGTAAATAGCTGCCAGTATAGCACCAACATAATTCAGCAGCAAAAGGCCAGAACCAAGAAATGCAATATTTCTAACTCCAAGCTTTGTTGCAAGAGTGGATATTTTAAATCTGACCATATTGATATCGAGTCAGTTGCCTTTCTTATATGAAGAAGTGACAAACAAAAACAACTGCGTTTGAACTTGGAAATGGAAAAGCAGAAAAGTTTTGCATGGCAACAAAAATGTAACTGGTTGTGAAGGAAAAATGCCGACGAATGGAAACACGGTAATGCTCAGCAAAGGATAAGAAACAACCAACCAACAAATAAAGTCAGTGAAATAGTGTGACACAAGAATTAGTTTTCCAGAACTCACTTTCGATCCCCTTCAACATCTGGAAGATCTTTTGTTATGGCAATGACCAGCGCAAACAAAGTCACAAAGGTCGTAATGAACGCCACAGGTGAGCTGCAGACATAGATAATAAACACCAGAAATTCATCAATTTTAGAATGTCCATAGTAACAAAACTCCCAAATGAAGGGATCCAATGAATCACCAAATGGTTAAATGACTAAAGTTCAAACTTAGATCATCTCAAACAGATATGACAAAGTACCTCCACTCAAATGGAAGTCCAAGAGCAGCTCTTGTAGCATGATATACTCCAAAATTGAGAAGGAAACCCCGTACCTGCAAAATAATAACTAATGAAGTTTCAATCTTGACAGAAATGTGTCTATTGGGGACTCGCACCACACATACTTTCCAGAGAAACATCATGCTAATCTATGTGAAATCGTTCCAACAAAATATTCTAAAGAATATAACAACATTTGATTGCATTAGTTAAAAACTATGTTAACCCAGAAACTTAAAATTTTTAAACTATCTTTACATGACTTTCTACCTTAAAATAACTAGAAACCATCTTTGGACATTTCCAAACAAAATTAAAAATCAACCATAAGGATGCGTGTAAAATACAAGTCCCTGGCATGATTACAGACTGTATTGAGTTGCTTCCTTTTAATCAATTAAATTAAATATTGACATTTTTTTAGCACTTGCTATGATTTTTTTCGCTATACAAAACAAGAATCTTAAATATTTTCTTTCTCATTTTTTCAGTTTAGTGATTTGGCTGGAGGGTTTGTCTTTCAAAAATAATGCAGCCAAATCGTGAATTCAAGCATCCGTGGGTGAACAAAAAAATATTACCAAGAACAAAACCAGCATAGAACAAAGTTAACTGCTGAATAGAAATTAAAGTGTGGAAAAGAGGGAGATATACCGTGGCAATTATAAGAAATGCTACGACAGGAAATCTCTTCATTCTAAATGGAGGTACAGAATAGATGGTGCCCAGGAAAAGACCAAGGCAGTAAAGAGAAGTGATAAATGAACCGAAGTTTAGTCCAACAATTGATATGCCTGTCACTGCAAAAAATATCACCAATAACCATGCAGATTGAACTGATAGATCCCCTGCGGCGATAGGTAAATACGGCTTGTTAACCCTGCATAATGTAGAGTATGTTATTAAGATCAATAAATTTTGCAAAATGGGAAAGGGCATTCAGGATTAGTTAACACAAGAAAGGAAGGGTCTAAGTTTCATATCAAATTTGCTTGACCATATCAAATGAAGGATTTTTTTAGAAATTTTTGTGTATGTAGTGAGAATGACGACAAAAGTACCCAGTTAGAAGTTGCATACTTGTCAATTCCAATGTCATAGATTTGATTGATTCCAACTATATAACCATTTCCACATATCAGAGCAAGAAGACCAGAGAGCGCCTTGAACACCAGGGACCACTTTATCAGATTCGGGTTCTCAAGCAATGCTCTAGCAACCAAAGCTCTGTTGGCAAAACAAATGATGAGTTCCAAAAATCAACTATAAAAATGATAAACGCAGCCATCAGTTTGGAAATCTTGAACAGCTTATTTGAGAATTAACTACTTACGTGGATCCTAGAGCTGTTCCACGTATGGTATGAGGCCTTAGAAATCTCCAGCATGCATCTCTAAAATCTGAAACTTTGTTTAATATAGGATTGGATCCTGCAGTTCCTGCTTGAGAGCAGGCCTAAACAGAACCCAGTTTCACGTTATTGCTTCAGGAAGATGAATGAATCTCACAAATGATGAAAACCAAACCTAGATGCAGCGTTGCAAATAAATCAACTTGCACAGCACTACAAGATAATCAATAACAGAAGATAAACTCAAGAAAGCAAATTGTGCAACGCATTAGAAACCTATGAAAACCGTAAGTTCAGTATTGTCTTATGCCAATTCAAAAATTGATAACTTCACTACATTTGAAATTCATACAAATTCGTCATCATACCATCATCATTCATTCATTCATTAGAGCTGGCTTCATGAGTTTAGTTTCATCTCAAATATACAATCTATAAATTAAATCCAACCTCAAACACTTAAACTAAAGTCAAAATCGAGTATACACCAATGTCAACTGCTTATAACGACTTAATGCTGAACTAGCAAAACACAATCTTTTTTTTCAAATTATGGATTATTCAAACATACCCTGATGAAATTTCTAGTACAACTTCTGTGTGGTGAAGGTTTTGATGAAATTCTTGAACAGTGGAGTCCAGTAGAAGGTGAAAGATTGCAGCTTTTGGTAAATAAAAGAGATATTTTATTAGTGGAGTTGATGGGTATTTTTGTTAGATGAGAACAAGTACTGGTGCGAGGTCTTATAGAAGAAATTCTTAGAGAAGACGAAGCGGAGAATGAGAGCTCCATTCAGACAACACACTCACTCGGACACAGACGATGAAAGAGTGAGTGGTGGCTGTGAATACCGGTAACGGTGTCGTATTTGTCTGATGCTGATTCTGGTTACTCTTTCTTCGCGGTGGGACCCTAATTTTGTCATTTTTACGATAAAGGATACAAGCTTAAACTTATTCTACATTTATCCCTACTAATTTTGCAATTTTTTAAAAAATTAGTAGAAACAATTTTTTTACAAGAATATATAATTTAATTAGACATATTTAATATGAAAAAAATTATAAAAATTCATAATAATAGTAAGAAATAATAATATATAATTTTTTGATAAAATATACAAATCTATTTAATAATAAATTAAAAATAAATAATAAAATTATATACAATAATAAAAAATAATATTGAAATAATTATTCCTAAACAAGAACACAGTGTTAAAGCATACGAAATGAAGCCCAGTGAACGGCCTATATATTAAGAAAATTAGGGTTCTCCCTTGCAAAGCCCTAGCGCCTCAGCAGCTTCACTCTTACTCCCTCCCAGGTTTCTTCTCCTCCTCCTCCTCCTCCTCCTCCTCCTCCTCTTCACTCCAATACTTTTTCTCTTTATTAATCTGTTTTATGTCTTTGTAGGTAAGCCCAAACAAACAATATGGCTATGGTCGATCCCACTGTGCCTCAGAACGAGGTCAAGCTTTTCAACCGTTGGGATTACACAGATATCCAGGTTTTTTCATTACCTTTTGAATCGCGTGGTTTCTGTAGGTTGCTTTAATCTATCGGGTTGTGAGATCCGAGTTTTTGTGTGAAATAAAGTGGGTAGGATTGTGTTATTATTTTTTTATTCTTGTATTGATTTGGTGTATAATGGTAAATGCTAGACTTTTAGCTTTTTTCTTGTTTGGGTTTTCTGTTATTTCTGTTGTTCTTTTGTATTTGTGATATGTAGAACGTAAAAATTGGAGCCCAAAGAGGTGTGAAATAACTGTGTGGTGCTTGACTTATATTTCATTTATTATGTTGTTTAGATTGCACTGAATAGGGTGTAGATGCTTGAATTTGATGTAATTTTTACAGCCGCACAGAGTAGGGTAATAACTTGGTTTGGTTTATCTTGTTTTGTGACATTTCTTTCATTTTGCTAAGAAATGGGGCAAGTGCTAAATCTTTTACTGATATTTATGGCGTTTGTGTTTTGTTTTTGCTGTGATTTTAATCAGGTTAATGATATCTCCTTGAGCGATTACATTGGCGTGCAACCATCTAAGCATGCCACTTACGTCCCCCACACCGCTGGGAGATATTCAAACAAGCGCTTCAGGAAGGCCCAATGCCCTATAGTTGAGAGGCTTACAAACTCTCTCATGATGCACGGTAGGAACAATGGTAAGAAGTTGATGGCAGTCAGAATTGTCAAGCATGCTATGGAGATTATACATCTTTTGACTGATCAGAACCCAATCCAAGTTATTGTTGATGCTGTCATCAACAGGTATATGATTCTGAAGTTTGCATTTGATGGTTCTCTGGTGTTTTGTTTACAGATTGATGACCATTTTTGAAATTGTTTTCAGTGGACCTCGTGAAGATGCCACTCGTATTGGTTCTGCTGGTGTTGTGAGACGTCAAGCTGTTGATATTTCTCCTCTTCGACGTGTTAACCAAGCTATCTATCTTCTTACCACTGGTGCCCGTGAATCAGCGTTCAGGAACATCAAAACTATCGCGGAATGTCTTGCTGATGAACTTATTAATGCTGCCAAGGGTTCTTCTAACAGGTGAAATCCCAGATATGATTTTCTTTGAAATTCTTCATTTACTTTCTCGAAAATGCATTCTAACTGTTAGTGCAATTTCTCCCCAGCTATGCCATAAAGAAAAAGGATGAAATCGAAAGAGTTGCCAAGGCTAATCGTTGAGGAAAAGAACTTGTTAGGAAATGGGCATCTGAAGATAATTTTGTGGTTCATTCAGTTTTCGCTAGTTTTTTCTGTTTAAAAACAGGAACAAGGGGAAAATGTTTTGAGTTTATTGTGATCTTTGTTAAGATTATATCATTTTTGTTGTGTTTTGACTACTAAATTAAGATGCATTAGAGCTTGAATTGCTTTCAAATGACCGTTTGTGCTCGAGCTTTTCTTTCGATTAAAATTCTTTTCAATGTTAAGGGAACAGTGGTTGTGATCCCAGCTGGTAATTACTAATTAGAAATGTGCCATGAGAGCCTGCGTGATTTAGTTTGTCCTACCAAATCTATGTGTGGATCGTTTGAAAATGGTACTGCCGGTTTTGAAACCTGAACCGAGTTGTCAGAATTGGCCAGGTTTGCTCCTATGAATAATGGCACCATGATCTGACAGTTTAAAACTGATGGTTTGATTCACTTTTAGTGGAAAATTGAATTTAAAATTGAAACTGTCTGAATTGTATCTGAATGGTCAGTCTGAAATCGGAACCAAACAACCCTGAGCTGATTAGTTCTGAATCAACACCAACGATTTCAAAACAATTTACATATACAGGGATGCTTTATTCTTAGTGTCAATGCACAAAAAATTATGAAATAGAACTATTGTAACTACTGAATCTTTTAGAAATTTGGTTCGACAAAAACAATCCTCGAAACATAGCAGAAGAAATCTACAACAGTACAACACACTTTCAGCAAGCTAATAGATTTATGTTCAATTTGTACATACCAAAATACTTTAACTATTTTTAATATCTGTTAAAAATACTTTTTCCCAAAAAGAAAAAAAAACTCAAATTCTCGGAAACCACACTATGAAATGGAAGGTCCAACTTTGCTGAAAGCTAGCCATCTCTGCGGTGATGAGACTGTAATAATAGAGAATCCGGAGGAGTTAGAATGCAATTTGATAGATTAATCCGTAGGGTGTCGTTGACTGTTTCTGGTTATACTCCACTACTACACCACGACCACCAAAACGCTTAGACGATTTAAGCGTTTCACTCACACTCTTCAGGTACTCCAGAAACGTTCACTACCTAATATGCTTTAAAAAAAAATAATTTTTCGCTTTGTTGTGTTGACGAAAATGCTTCTTCTTTAAGATGTTTGGTTTGATTATGGTATTTCCAGAAAGTAAAACTAGCTCAAATGAATTGAAATTGGTAGAATAATGGCAGAGTTTGGGGAGCCAAATTGAGCGCTTTTAATGGTATCTATAGTGAATTACTAGCCAACTTAATAGTGTGGTAGACATAGATTTTGGAATCTAACTGTTGATTGTTTACTGTTGTATGATTTGTTTTGTTCTTAGATTTCGACTTGGATGACAAATAAAAGCTTTATTAGTATGACGTTTGGCGATGTTGACATCCGGATGGACTTAATTTCGAAAGTTCATGGCGTAAAGCAAGAACTATTTCAATAATGTTCCTCAACGATTGAAAGGGTATCGAGTGTATGGTGCGCTTCTAAATTCCTATGCACATGCTACATTGTTGATAGAGCAGAGGCGCTTCTGCAGAGAATGAGGAACTTAGGATTTGAGATCGCAACGCTGACGTATAATGTTATGTTTGGCCTTTATTACAGAACTGGAAACATGGAGAAACTTGAAGCTTTGAGAAGGGAAATGGATGTTTCTGGCATCAAGTATGATAAACATGCGTATACGATTTTGATAAGTGCATATGCGTCTGTTTCTGATTTTGAAAGGATGGAAAAGACATTAGCTACTATGGAAGCTGATATCGTGGATTTGTACCGGCTTACATGTACCCACATTGCAACTGCTTATAGAAATGGAGGAATTTTGGATAAGGCTCTTAAGAAGCTCTAAGAGTTTGGAAACTTCTTAAGAAGGAAGGAGCAGTGTACGACACGGGATATGCATCATTATTGACAGTTCTTTTGAAGCTTGATGACATTGAAGCTGCAGAAAAGATTTTTGAAGAATGGGAATCCAAATATGTAAAATTTGATATCAGGATTCCAAACTGTCTAATCTGTTATTGTTGTCGAAAAGGTCAACTGGAGAAGGCGCAATCCCTTATCAACAAGCTTATATCGAAAAGCATGGAACTTGATGCGTATACGTGTTATCATTTGGCTAAAGGGTATTTGCAAAATGATCAAACTCTGAAGGTTTTAGAAATAATGAAGCAGGCAATCGAGCTTTCCCTCGCAAATTGTAGGTTGCATCCTGAAAAGATAGTTGCATTTTTGGAACATTTTAAAGGCGATGATTCAAATAAAGTGAAGGAATTGAGAAGAAAGTGTCGTCTTCGGGCACTGGAAGCAGATTGTTGGACTTACCAATCAAAGACGGTCAACTCAAAGTCTCAATTGTGCTGAAATGATGTTCATCAGAATCTTTCTTTGGAAATATTTTGGTGGATTGTTAAGTTTGTTATAGTTTTGATGTCTCGCTTAAATATTGTAGCTCATATTTGAAAAGTGATTAGGCTAATCAAAGCAGTAATTGTAATGATCTGCAGCCAGCAGGCCCAACACAAGACACCTGATTTTTTGAATTAGCCGAACTCAACCTGCAGCATATTCCAGTTCTAATCTGCAGGCAAGGCTTGTGGACAGTGCAACTGTGGAACATCCCTCTGATTTTGGTGCAACTGGCTAAGCAGAGCAGCCATTAGAAGGTATCACGAACATCCATCTGATTTACCTGCTCCAACAGGGTACACTTGGTACCTGAAAGGCCCTTGGACATGATCATACCAGACTCAGCTTCAATACCTCCGTCCCAGCCTCTCCCTTTCGTCCCTTACCATCTCCGTCCTTGAATCAGGTCAGTTATCTTTATTTTTTATTTTTTGTTTTTAAAACTTATAAATTATTTCCTTTTGTGATAATGTGATTATGTTGAGCTTGAACTGTGAACTTTAAAACAATGAAGTTCCATCTCTGTCGTTTGTGAATCTGTCCTCAAAGTTGAACTTGAACTGTGAACCTTTAACCGTCCTACCTATAACGTTGGTGGCCAGAGGTTGCATGTCCCCAAAGTTTAGTTTCAGTTTAGATGAACTATTATTTTGTTTTTTTTGTGTTTTTTAAAATACTATGGTCATTGGTTAGAACATTATCCAGAAATTCCAAGATTTCTTTCATGATACATGAGTTAGAATTTAGATTCATGTGTTTCATATTTAGAGAAAATCATTCACTTATTACTCTTCTCCAAACTGTGATTTGGAATTTGTGTATCATTTGTATTTGGACATTTATGGATTTGGAATTTTCTTTATTAAGTTATTTAAGTATTTTAATATTTTTCATTTTAAATAATTATATATATAGATATATTTAAATATATTAATGTAGTATAGAGAAACTGAATGTTTATTTGGAACTTTACAATGAATTGAATGAGCAGTTTCAAATTTTCTGGATTTTCTTATCAATTTACCACAGAGAATATGGATATTAATTTTTATTATTATAGAGCATTTGAACGTTGGTATGTGCATTGAATAAAAAGGATTTGATTTTTACGATGAGTTTTTTATGAATTGTAGAATGGAGAAAATGGATGTTGATATTGACCACTATAGAGTATTAGGACTACCATCAGGAGAGGATGGAGCTAAGTTAACTGAGAAAGAAATATCCAGAGCTTTTAAATTGAAAGTTTTGGAGTTGCATCCGGATAAGAGGCTTGATGATCCGAATGCTCATGAGAATTTTCAGAGGCTTAAGTCTTCGTATGAGATTCTCAAGGACGAGAAAGCCCTTAGATTATTTGATGATTTGCTCCGAGTGAAGCGTGAGCAGCAGTTTCGTAGGGATTCTCAGGACTCTTTTTTTTTTAAAAAGGGTGTGGTGTGAGCGGTTTAGCTCCCTCTCCCGAGGACTGTCAGGCGCGATATGCGGGTGTCTCTCCCAATCCAATTTTTTCATGCATAGGCGGAGCTCAGATACGAACTTCAGACCACTTAGTGCCCTTTACCACTATACCAACTGAAAATTGGTAAAATTTATTCCTCTTTGATATGCCATACTTGGTACCATGGTATGGACTCCTTGTTCTTGCCCTTGAATCCAAGAGCATTAAGAGTTTCACCGAACAAAATAACTACATTTAGAATTCGTTCTGTTAAAAAGTGATACAGATTTCAATTTTTTGCGATACTTTTTTTTAAAAAAACAACGTTAGTATTCAATAACAACAACATTTCATAACCCCTCGTTTGTGGGTTTAGCGGTTAATGCATCTTATTCCTTTCTTTGTGATCGTGGGTTCGATCTTCCATATCAGCACTGGGGGAGGCATACAGGTTCTAACCTGTCGGTTCGTCGGGATTAACCGAAAGACGTCTCCCTGCTTTTGGTTTGTGAGTTAGCCCGACCCCTGGTCCATTACAATAAATTAAGAAATGAAAAAAGCAGAAAGTATATATCAAAGACTAGATTCAAAAAATATAAGATTGATTAATAGTTTGATATCATCTGTAAGCTAATATGGATTGATAACTGGAGAGGGCAAATGTATCATTTTTTATTATTACTTAACAAAGTAAAATAAATCTAAACTCCTTTTATTTATGCTACTTGCAAAAATAAAAACACAAGTTAAAAGTGTGTAACAAACAATTTGTCAACTAACATAACTAATTTAAACTGCTAAATAAGTTATAATCTAATGAAATAGTATCTATAACATATGAAATAAACTTTACAAACTCAAAAAACATGACTATTTGATGAAAAAACAGAGACCGATAAATAGATATGCACTTAGGGATGGTAATATGTTTTACACGTTAAGAAAAAGGAGCAGAACAAGGGTAACTTAGACATTTTACTAAAACCTTAAACTTAGACAAGACGTTTTAAAAACTCGAGACCGTGACAATTTGATAAAAAAATGAAGGAACCGCTAAATATTTATGCGTATAACCAAGGGCAGCAAGATGTGTTACCCAACATTAAATTTTAATGTTTTCCAACCTTTGTTCATAACGATATATACTTAGGATTAAATTATCTAATAACTAAAAACAAAACAAACCAATATTTTTTTTATTTAAGTTCTACTTTTTTAACATTTACAAAGAAAACTCCTTTTAGAGTAAAAATTGCTAAAAACGAATTAACTTCATCATTAATTATCAATTCTGTTACTGGATACTAAATTTTACCCGTGTTATTAACTAAAGATCTTAAAATTAATTACAACGCAAATCTTAAACATATAATTTAAACAAAAAAAATAGACATAAATATATAATATTATATTTTGAACGAAATATTAGTCCCAACCGTATTCTGCTAATTAACTAAATTATGAATAACTAACTAAACTAAACTAAACTAACCATTACATCCCACGTGCAAATCACATGACATGACTTCCCTCCTCGCTTATTACAAAACACCGCCAAATCCAAACTCTCCCTCCCTCTTCAAACCCCCACTTATCCACAATGTCTCTCTACACTCCCCTCTTCACTCTTCCTCCTCTCTCCAAACCCACCGCCGTTTTCACCGTCTCAGCCACGTCCTCCACAGACAAAAAGCCCAGAAGAAGAAGAACTCAACAACAACTCCACAGCTCCAATGAGCTTGGACTTGTTGTCCCCACCATGGTTTCAGCTGCAGAAAAGTCACTTAGACTTGTGTTCATGGAGGAACTTATGGAACGTGCTAGAAACAAGGATTCTCGTGGTGTTTCTGATGCTTTATATGATATGATTGCTGCCGGACTTGACCCGGGTCCTCGCTCTTTTCATGGTCTTGTTGTTGCTCATTCTCTTACTGGTGATATTCAAGGCTCTGTGAGTGTGTAGAATGATTTGGTTTGAGTTTTTGGGTTTTTGGTCTTGTGAACTTTGTTTAATAACGAGCGAATTCAAGTACTTGATCTAGTCTTGTGTGGATGCGAGTTTTTGTGGTTAGAAGGGATTGAATTTGAGAGTTTATTTCAATTGTGCATGCAGTTTACCATTTGAGTTAGCTTAAGTGATGATAGTGATCTCTTTGTTAGTTATGGATATAATGCACATGTTTAGATTCATAGTTATATATGGTTAAAACGGTTTGAACCTGAGACGCTAGATCAATAGCACGCGCTCATAGAAACACTTGAGCTTGGCTTCATTTTTTGTTTCAAGTAGCGTGAATGCAGAGCGTTTAAATGTGATTTTGTTTCAAGTAAAGTGTTTAAATGTGAGTTCTTATATAATTTTGTATGATAGTTATTTCTTTTGTTGGTAATACAGATGATGGTAAGTTTGTAGTTATTATGGTGTTGTATGAATGCAGATGCAATCATTGAGGAGAGAGTTGAGTGCGGGGGTTAAACCTCTGCATGAGACGTTTGTAGCTTTGATTCGTTTGTTTGGATCTAAGGGTCATCCTACTAGAGGGATGGAGATTCTTGCTGCAATGGAGAAATCGAAGTATGATATTCGTCAAGCTTGGATTATACTTGTTGGTAAAACCGGAATGAAAACTTTGTTCGTGTAATTGATTTAAGTTTAGGTTGGAGATAATTGTCTAATTATGGCATTATATTGGATATTAAATAGAGGAGCTTGTGAGGAACAATTTCTTGGAGGAAGCAAACAAGGTGTTCTTGAAGGGTGCAAAAGAAGGGTTGAGAGCAACAGATGAGTTGTATGATCTTTTGATAGAAGAGGACTGCAAAGTTGGTGACCACTCTAATGCCCTTGATATTGCTTATGAGATGGAAGCGGCTGGAAGAAATGCTACAACTTTTCATTTCAATTGTCTTCTCAGCGTGCAGGTAAGTTATCGCAAAATTATTGATCACTTGAAACAGATGTTGGATACATAGCAACCAGAGATTCGAAACTTATCTGTTCGTAATGTCTGTCAAAAAATTTCGCAAGCATGAATAGGGTTGCGAGGATGCACCAAGCCTTTATGGTTCACAAACTTGTCATAAATGTTGTTGTCGAAAGATGTACTTTTCTTTGCATTCTCTGCTTTTCTTTGCGATGTGTTTTGTCGTTGAACTCATGCAACTGCCATTTCATATCTGAGTGGAAATTAATCTTCTGTTTCTTTATATTAGGCTACTTGTGGAATTCCCGAAATAGCTTTTACCACATTTGAGAACATGGAATATGGTGGCGAAGGTTTACATCCTCTTACCTTGTTGCTATTTATTTGACTCTTTCTTCCTAAACCAACTGAGATGCTTGTTATAGCTGAGCTGTGTGTTAGGACTTGAAGTTAACATTGAGGTCTCAATATTTTCAAACTGGCTTCCCATGTTAGCTACAAAGGAATATCACTGTTTAATGAATTTATATATAATATTCCAACCAGTATAATTAGTTAAAGCTGAAAATTGCAAAATGTTTAGTTGTTTGTCAATAATTGCTAAGATTTTCCATTGTTTTCTTGAAGTTGTGACAGCTTTAGGATTTAATATGACGCTCATATTCATCATCTTGTTTGATGTTTGATAGATTATATGAGACCTGATACCGAAACGTATAATTGGGTGATCCAAGCTTATACAAGAGCCGATTCCTATGACAGGTAAAAATTCTGTGGAACGTCAATCAAAATAATGAAGTCTCCTTTACAGGTGACTTTCTTTTTGAAGAAAATCTGTTGGAATCGAAGAATTTGGTTACATGGCATCATTCATTTGATATTTTGTCGCTAGAGACAACGATCTCTGACTTGATTTTCTTCTATAATTTTTTACAATCAATTCTATCTTTTTTGGATTTTAATGCATCGTTAGTTCTCTTAAAGCTTTGTTAGCTCATTTTCTTATAGTTCTTGCATTAGCCAGCCTGGAATCCTAAATATTGCTTTCAATTAAATGGATGTTCCGATTGCCTGAAGTTTGTAACTCTGTGTCTATTATGTTATATAGCAATGGTTGTGTTAGTATTGCCATTCTTTTGTATTTCACATCCCTGATGATGTCATGTAATCAATGGAGTACTGCTCTGAAATTACTTATTTGACCTCTATTTCATTTCATTGTCATATTATGTATAGGGTTCAAGATGTAGCTGAATTGCTTGGCATGATGGTTGAAGATCACAAGCGCCTACAACCTAATGTCAGAACTTATGCGTAAGTTAAGCTTGTCCTTCTTTTTGCTATTATCGGCTTGTTCGGCGCATCAGATTATATTATGTGAGTTGGTTCTAGTGCCTTTTTTTGTCGTACTTGGGTCATTTATCCTCTGTTGTTGCTATTGTACGCTCTAGTAAATTTAACCGGAATCTAGTTGTGGGTGCATGTTGAGTAGAGCTAGTACTTTTTGGTTTCTTATTTTTGGTTGGTGATTGATGGTGTATGACCTGCATCTTTAGGCTTCTAGTGGAATGCTTTACCAAGTATTGTGTTGTACGCGAAGCCATCCGTCATTTTCGTGGGCTAAAAAACTTTGAAGGGGGAACAAAAGTGTTGCATTGTGAAGGAAAATATGGGGATCCTCTTTCTTTGTATCTTCGGGCCTTATGTCGAGAAGGTAAGGTATACAAAAATACATGAAGCGTGCATACTGTGAATGAGATCGAGTAGATTTTCTGACTGTAATTTATTGTCTATTAAATTCGTTTAAGGTATACATCGGACCGTCATCCAAAAAATCATATTGTTTTCTTGGTACTAGGTAGGATTGAGGAGTTATTAGAAGCTTTAGATGCTATGGGGAAAGATGGTCAAATTATTCCACCAAGGGCCATGATATTGAGCAGAAAATACCGGACATTAGTTAGCTCGTGGATTGAACCTTTACAAGAGGAAGCTGAACTTGGATACGAGATTGATTATGTTGCAAGGTATGCATTTCAAGGACTGCAGAAGCAGCTGTTATAATCTCTGCTGTGTATTGGTTATGCTGTGAGTGAGTTATACAACCAGATCAAACATGCAATCTATACTTTACCTAGCATTTTTTTTCCTTAGCAAAACCATTCCCCGATAATTTAGTTGCTAGATTCTTGTAGATAGCATGTTTTCACGCAAAAAATTAATTATGTTATGTTTTCTCATGTTAAAAGTGTTGTATAATATTCTGAGATGATATATGATATTTGAATATCAACCAGATACATCGCAGAGGGAGGCCTTACTGGTGAACGCAAGCGATGGGTGCCTCGACGAGGAAAAACTCCTCTGGATCCTGATGTGGAGGGATTTATTTATTCAAACCCCATAGAAACTTCCTTTAAGCAAAGGTGTCTAGATGACTGGAAGGTGCACCACCGCAAGCTTTTTAAAACCTTGTACAATGAAGGGCTGACAGCTTTAGGGGACGCATCTGAATCTGATTATATGAGAGTAGTAGAGAGGTTGAGAAAAATAATCAAGGGTCCTGACCAGAATATTCTAAAACCTAAGGCTGCTAGCAAGATGATTGTATCTGAATTGAAGGAAGAGCTGGAAGCACAAGGCCTGCCTACTGATGGAACTAGGAATGTCCTTTACCAGCGTGTGCAAAAAGCAAGGAGAATAAACCGTTCTCGTGGTCGACCTCTTTGGGTTCCTCCTGTGGAAGAGGAAGAAGAAGAGGCAAGCATACTCTAAACGCTGTAGTTATATGTGTTTGTATATTTGAACCTATTCATTGGTTACAATATATACGGACTGCAAATTTTTTTTGTCCTTCTAGTATCTACTTTCCATTCAACATTTCTGAGAATAAGTGCATGCATGATTTGGTTCATAGGTTGATGAGGAGCTAGATGAACTAATATCTCGGATCAAGCTAGAAGAAGGGAATACAGAATTTTGGAAGCGGCGGTTTCTTGGAGAAGGCTTGAATGGTGATCAGGTTAAGTCAAAGGATACAGAAAATTCAGAACAGCCAGATGTCCTCGATGATGTTGATGCTGTTGATGAATCTGGAAAAGATGCTGAAGATGAGGAAGCTGATGAAGAAGAGGATGTTGAAGGAGAAGGAGAAGGGGAAGTAGAAGGAGAGGGAGAAGTAGAAGTGGAGCAACCTGAAAGCCAAGATGGGGATCCTGTTGCTACTGTTGTTAAGCTTAAGGAAGCCGAGTCTAAGAAGCCTCTCCAAATGATCGGAGTCCAATTATTGAAAGATTCTGATCATGCAACTACATCAAAAAAATCAAGAAGAAGATCTGCTCGAGCATCAGTGGAGGTATGTTCTTTACAAAGCTCCCCATTATAATTGTCAATTTACATAGTTCATAACTATTCTTTAACGTATTGTCATTATTCGAAAGTTCGTTTAAGTTCTGGTCATCCATGGCTTGAATTTTATGCATTTCTATTGGCATTAAGTTCTTAGAATATGGCCAATAAAGAGCTTGACGTGTTCTACTTTAGACATTTCTGCCGGTGATAAAATTTTTCTCTTACATAAGAGCATTTTCTATCGTTTTCCTGATGTAGGATGATGCTGATGATGACTGGTTTCCGGAGGACATTTTTGAGGCATTCAAGGAGCTGAGAGAGAGGAGGGTTTTTAATGTAGAAGACATGTACACGATAGCTGATGCTTGGGGTTGGACATGGGAGAGAGACCTAAAAAACAAGCCTCCACGGAGATGGTCACAAGAATGGGAAGTTGAATTGGCAGTTAAATTAATGAAAAAGGCATGTGCTTGTCCTTCCGTAACCTTGAAATTAGCAGTCATTTTGCTGTAATGCTGAATGTTATTTATGTTACATTTATATGGTGTGTGACTTCTTGTGGAAATATTAAAATGTTGATGAGGTTTTATTATCAATTTCTTTCTCTGTAATTGTGTATAGGTTGTCTTAATGACTTTGTGCTTGGAACAGTTAATGTATGAAAACTGAAAAAAATTCTGGCTTTCTTGATTCCAGGTGATAGAACTGGGTGGAACTCCAACTATTGGTGATTGTGCTATGATACTACGTGCGGCGATAAGAGGCCCTGTACCTTTAGCTTTCTTGGAGGTATTGAGGATGACACACGGTCTGGGATATGTGTTTGGGAGGTAAGGTCACCATTGTTTATGCATTTTCATCAGGAGTTTAACCGGTTGATGAGTTTAATTTAGATTTGAAGTCGATGGAATTAGGCTTGATATATTTGTTGACACTAGATGAATATTTAGTTTTGTCGACACTTCAGCGAAATATATGTTCGCTAAGAGCGGAATGTCAAAATTTATTCTCTCATCTGATGGCATTCCTTTTCTTCGTTGCAGTCCTCTGTATGATGAAATCATTTCCATGTGCCTCGACCTGGGAGAGCTAGATGCAGCAGTTTCAATCGTTGCTGACATGGAGACAACAGGAATAACGGTTCCAGACCAGACCCTTGATCGCGTCATATCTGCTAGACAGGCTGCCGATAATGCCGCTGGCGAGTCATGATCCAAACTCTGTTCTCATCGTCCCGATACCACATTGCGGCGCCACTTTGATGGCCGCAATTCTGCAGAGCTGCAAACGAGTCAAATTCACGAGTATCGGATAATTTGCCCAGGGGAAATCCCTGCAGTTAAACTCGAACCCGATGAAGATGACATTCGCTCAATTCCGCACAGTCGAGACTCTCTCGAAGTCCTGCATTCATCTGCCGTTCGTATCCATCTGGAACAAAGCCTGATTCAATCCCTGAGAAGTGAGTATAAATGCCTTCAGAGTTAAGGTTATATTCCAGTTATGGTTGAAAGCTAAATTGGTCGGTATTTGGTGGTGTGAACTCATTTTGTGGGATCCAAATTGCCTTAACGTTGACGTTAATTAATCTATTCAGTACTTTAGACAGAAGCAAGACAAACTAAACGTGAATGATCGATATTGCTAAGCATGATGAAGCCACTAAATCATTCTTAGTGGTTAATGGGACCCAACATTTCTTTTCAAGTCACCAAATGTGTTAAATTTCGGACTAACTCGTGAAAGATTCAAACTATTACACTAGTGATGACTTTGTTGTTATGTTAAATTTGGGTTTAACTCACTTCTAAAAGACACGAAAAAAAGTTTGTCACTTGATTATATATTATGCAAGTCGAGACTTACTACTAGGGCTGAGTACGGATCTCAGAGATTTTCGAACCGAACCGAAAAATCGACCGAATAAGTCCGAACTGATAAAAGAGCTGTTGACTTTGACTTTTCCTGTATCGAATCGTTCCGAAAACTTTGTACGGGACAATTCTGAATATTAGAGAATAACCGTACTGAAAACCGTACCGAAACCGAACTGTACAGAACCGTTCCAAACCGAAGAATCTAAAAATAACATATATATATATATAATTTTTTAAATAAATGAAATAATTATATAATATTTTTAATTAAAATTTAAATCTATAATAATATGTGAATGCACATAATTTTATTTTAGGTAGAAAATTAATCATTAAACTTTGAATTAAATCTAAGGAATGATTCCTGACATAATGCAACCAAACGTAAGTTTTGGTTAGCGTTAAGTCATGAGAAGAAGTTGAACTTTTCAACAAATACGAAACATTTTATTTTTTTCTTTAACAAAACAGTGTTATAATTTATTTGTGCTTTTTTTTCCTCAATTTTTATAAACAAAACCCAACAATAAAAAATGTGAAGACAAATTATTATTATAATAACTCATGTTCCTTTTTTTTTTTTTCAAAAGTGGCAATACCGTAAATAAATTTCGTCCATTTCAGCAATAAATTGCAATCACTCCAGGAAACTCGTCCGAGTCGAGAATCGGTACCTTTCAACTCAGTTTCAGACAACACTATCATAAGCTCCGACCTATCAGCATTTCGTCTTCAAAAGAAACCAAAACCAAATGATGAATAAAAGAAAAAAAAATACTAGTTAATTCTATATAAGAAAGACATTCACAAATAGAACTGTAAAAACCTCAAAACAAAGCAAACCATAAGAAAAATTGTGAATGGCAGTTCCAGTTGAAGAAGCAATTGCTGCACTCTCTACTTTTTCACTCGAGGTTTTCACATTTCTTTTTTTTTATTTCATTTTTCTAATTTCGGTTTTTTAATTGTTGTTATATTATTTTTTAGGATGAGCAACCGGAAATTCAAGGACCGGCAGTTGTGGTTTCCTTCGAACGAGGAGCGACTAATAGTCCCGTCGGTACGATTTTTTTGTGCAAACTGTTTGCTATTTTTTATTTTTAGAGTTGAGTCTATTACCGATGAGCTGCATTGAATAAATGAAATTTTAGTATTTGATTGAATTAATATTAAATTTCAGCATTTGTTTGCATTTGAAGATTTCAGAGTTGTTTTATTCTGAAATGTGGTTGAATAGATTGCTTTTTTTGTTTCCTACGATAGAGTTTCGGTGACTTTGATTTCTCCAGTGACAGAAAGACGGTTATTGATTATATTTGTTCATGTTGCAATGATTTTTCATGTGAACAAAGGTTACTGACAAATACTGCTTTGTCTCTGCAGATTATAGCGATGTTGCTGCATACCGCTTATCTCTATCAGAAGACACAAATGCTCTGAATCAGCTAGTATTTCGCTTTTGTTTCCTCGGCTTTACCTTGTGTTCCAATTTTAATGAATTATTTCTTAGAGAACTGCATTTCAGTCGTAGAAAATGAGGGAGATGTTTTCGTTTGGTACTTTTTGATGTAAGCTGCATTGTGCAGAATGCACTTATTCAAGAGGGGAAGGAAATGGCCTCAGTTCTTTATACTTATCGTAGCTGTGTCAAAGCGCTTCCTCAGGTTATTTACCTTCAGTTCAATATTATTATACAGATGAATTATGTGCATGGCTAACTTAACCATCTATAGTTTACGGATTTTTACTTTTATCTGTTCAATTTCTTGTTATGAAATAAATTTTTAGCTTTTTTGATTCTTGGGGATGGGGCAATGAGCAAGTTCAGTTGATGCATGTAATTTTCTCCCTCTTGTTTTGCCTTATGCTTACAAACTTGCAACCATACACACATGTATATATCTGGTGGCAGCTTCCTGAATCTATGAGGCACAGTCAAGCTGATTTGTATCTAGAAACATATCAAGTTTTAGACTTGGAGATGAGTCGCCTACGTGAGATTCAGCTATGGCAGTCATCAGCTTCGGCTAAAGTAATTATATTATACCTCCTCCTTTTACTCTTCTACGACATTATTGTTTGCAGTTAACACTGACTTTCCTATTCTCATAACCATTATTTTCTTTGCAGCTAGCAGCGGATATGCAACGATTTTCTCGGCCTGAGCGCCGAGCTAATGGCCCTACAATAACTCATCTGTGGTGTGTGAAACTCTTCCTTGCCTTTATGTCTTCCTAATTGCAATCGCCACACTATGCTACAATTATATTAAATTCAACTATTGATATTATGATAAATTATTATTTTTCTTTTTTTCCTATTCAGGTCTATGTTGAAGTTACTTGATGTTTTAATGCAACTCGATCATCTAAAAAATGCTAAAGCTAGCATACCCAATGACTTTTCTTGGTACAAGAGGTACGAATTCTGAGCTTACCTTCCACTGCACAATCCGAAGTTGATTATATATGCCAGTATTGTGCTACTATTTTCAGTTTTGTGTGTTAATCTTGGTGTTTCAAAGCAAAGTACTCTTGAGTTGCAATCTCTTTGTTTTTCAGGTCAAAAAAGTATTGTTTGATTACTTGAAATTTCATGATTTTCTGCAATCTTGGTTGGGCCACATCCATTTGATTTAATATTTTCATTTTCATATTTTAGGACATTTACCCAAGTCAGTATTCAGTGGCAAGACATTGATTCAATGAGGGAAGAGCTAGACGATTTACAGGTGTGGTCTTTTCAGTTGGATGCCAACTTTTTGGTTGAATTTTCTTTATGTTCTCTTTTTTTTGTGCAAGTTATATTTCTGATCCACATGTTCTATTTTGCACTTAATATTTGCAGATTTTCTTAAGCACAAGGTGGGCTATCTTATCAAATTTACATGTTGAGGTGTTCCGTGTGAACAAGTATCCTGAATAGATGATCCAAACATTTTGGTCTGATATAGAAGTAGAAGCCCTTTGAAGTCTTGGCAACAAATTTGATGTCATTTGGCATATCCATGAAGTCCATTTCAAAGGAATCGTCCTTTTGATCATACTAATAATATTTCTTAAATTTGTTGGTGTGTTTAATCTCAAGTTTATATTTGCGACTCCTGTTTTATCCTTGACCCGAAGAAAGTGTGGAAGACATCCTTCAAGTTCTTATAGTCTTTGCTGTTGAATGCCTTGAGTTGGATTTTACGCTTTTATTCCCAGAGCGGCACATCCTTCTGCGCGTTCTGCCTGTTCTTGTTGTCTTAGCAATATCAGAGAAGGATAGTGAGTCACTGTACAAAAGGGTGAAGATAAACAGACTGATCAATATTTTTAAGGTATTCTGATTCACATGATCCACCATTTCATGTGTACTGGCTTCCAGCTTAAAGATACTAACTCAAATTTCCGCTTTCTTATTTTTTCTGGCAGAATGATCCAGTCATTCCTGCTTTTCCAGATCTTCATCTTTCTCCTGCTGCAATCTTGAAGGAATTGTCAGGTTACTTTCAGAAGTTTTCTACCCAAACCCGTCTTCTTACTCTTCCTGCACCTCATGAGCTCCCTCCTCGTGAGGCTCAAGAATATCCTCGACATTATTGCTTTTATTGGATTTGCTAGTTGTTTGACTGGATCTTTCACCATATGCTGACACTATTAGATCCACTGTGTAGTAAAAGAATTTAGTACTTTTACATGACATTATTGTGGCTTTCTGCCTATTGTTGCCTTGACATATTCCACATATCAGAGACATTATTTGGTTATCAATCACATAGCTAGCATTCGTGCTGAGCATGATGATTTCACTATTAAATTTGCCTCTGCAATGAATCAGGTATATATATCGTTACACTACTGTAATTATCTTTTTAGAGAAATGTCTTGATTTCCTTGTTGCACAAGATGATGATGTTTGTTACTTTGTTTTATTAAACTTGCCGTCCAGCTATTGTTATTGAAGTCAACTGATGGTGTAGATGTTGAGCTCAGCAAAGAAATCAAGGGAAGCACGTATGACATGGTTGTTGATGGTTTTCAGCTCTTAAGCAGATGGACAGCACGCATCTGGGAACAATGCGCATGGAAATTCTCTCGCCCTTGCAAAGATACAGTTATTTTAGAATCAAATGGCCCTTCAACATCTTATTCTGATTATGAAAAGGTATATTGTTCTGTTGATATTTTTTTTTTTAGCCGAGCAAGGGGAACCAAAGATTGTATGAGAGGGGCCAGCATTCTTTGTTGGTGAAGCTTGGAGAGGCCGGATGGTTTAAAGAAAAAACTTCCAGTGACATGATGCTAACCCAAAAATTTGTATGCATGCAGTCACAAAAGGAAGACAAAACTTGGAAGCATATACATATAATTAAGTTGATGGAAAACTTGAGTAGCATGACTTTATATGACTTAGCATCTGCAACAGTTCTTATTATGATCCTCAATTTTGTTCTTGAAGTAATTTTGAAGCTTGTGAAATGACATACCTTTTCAATTAATTCATTATATATTCAATCTATTTTTTTAATATGTTAATAAAATACTAACTAATGAGATGAAAAAATATGACTTGGTTCAAATTTTATACTAAAAAGTAATATGAATTGAATTAAATATAATATTCGAGGGAACCAATGCAAGGAGGCTATTGAAGGTGCTGTTAATCAGTTATAGATAGCCTTCATCTCTAATAGCATTTGCTAAGAGAGCGTTCATCTTGTAGGTTGTTCGATATAATTATAGTGCTGAGGAAAGGAGAGCACTTGCTGAACTTGTTAGCTACATAAAGAGTGTTGGATCAATGATGCAAAGGTGTGATACATTGGTAGCTGATGCCTTGTGGGAAACAATGCATGCTGAAGTCCAAGATTTTGTTCAGAACATTTTAGCAACAATGTTGAGAACTACTTTTAGAAAGAAAAAGGACCTTTCAAGGTGGGAATGTAGAGTTCTTACACTCATATTATCTATTCAAAAATTCTCTCTGTGACGTCAACTCCTTTGTTAATACTTTTTATGAGATCTGTTGAACTTGATTCTTGATTTTAATTGCATATATCATTCTTTATTTTAATTGCATATATCAGGATCCTTTCTGATATGAGGACTCTTTCGGCGGATTGGATGGCAAACGCAAACAAGCCAGATTCTGATTTACTGCCACACGGAGATGATGAAAGCAAAGGGAACTTTTTTTATCCAAGGCCAGTTGCACCAACTGCAGCACAGGTTTCTGTTTGTTCTTCCATCTAGTTACTTCTTTCGGTTTATCGTTTCTCTTCTGTTTATGCTGTCAGAAATTGGAATGATTATAGCAACTTAGCTTTACAAGCAAAGATGATATTAGAATTTGTACTGGTTAGAATTTAGCCTTAGAGCCTTATAAGGATGATTTATTTACTGAATTATTTTATGTTGTGCCAAGAAGACTGAATATGATATATCCTGTAGGAAGTAAAAGAAAATATGTGGTCTGAGCAATTCCAGTCAAGATATGACAAAAATGTTTGCATCGAAATATGACAATATTTGTTTTAACACGTATTATACTAGCATGATTGAGATTGCAATTCCTTGGTCAGATACATTGCTTGCAGTTTCTTATATATGAAGTAGTATCTGGTGGTAATCTCCGGAAGCCTGGGGGACTCTTTGGTAATAGCGGGTCTGAGATTCCAGTAAATGATTTAAAGCTTTTGGAGGGTTTCTTTTATAAGCTTAGCTTTTTCCTGCATATTTTGGATTACTCAGGTAAAAATTGTTTGCCTTTTATTGTTCTCAATTTCATGGTTGATGCTGGATGAACAATGAAAAGGAATTACAGTTGCGTCTATAATTATGATAGTTTAACCGCTGAACATTCTAATGATTCATCTTCGTTAACCGCTGAACATTCTAATGATTCATCTTCGTTGTTGCACAAATGAAGTTTATGAAATTCTTCATTAAATAATTTATGCAAAAGTAAGTCTACATAAGTGTTTGAGCTAAAAGTTTTAGGCCCTTTTAATTGAGGTATTATGCTTGTTTATTGAGGGCTCTGTACTCTGTGGATGTTTTCCATTTCTGTTCATCTTAGTGGAACAAACACCATTATCTTAGTGGAACAAACACCATTTTTGTCCTTAGAAAATAAAAAATTAATTGAGCTGGTGATTGAAGTTTTGACTTTTTACTTTGGCATTTTGCAGCATCCATTGTGAATTTGACAGATCTTGGTTTCTTATGGTATAGAGAATTTTATTTGGAGTCTTCGCGTGTTATTCAGGTAATGATTTTGTGAATACTTATTCAAAATTCCAAGAGGTATATGATCTGTCATTAAAAGAAATGGGATTCAATATTTAGTCTTGAGTGTGAATAGTAAATCGCCTTTGAATAAAATCTTCTATTGCACTGCTCACACTAGAATCTTTTTTTTTTTTTTTATTATGTTCCCCTTCGTTCATTTTTATCTCTCTTTGAATATGTGATAGTTTCCTATTGAATGCTCTCTTCCATGGATGCTGGTGGAATACGTGCTTGAGTCCCAAAATGCAGGTCTTTTAGAGAGTGTTCTGATGCCATTTGACATTTACAATGATTCAGCTCAACAGGCGCTGCTTGTTCTAAAACAGCGGTTCCTCTATGATGAAATTGAAGCTGAGGTATATCATTTGTTTGTGCTTTTACCGGAATCTTTAATTTGTCCTCTGTACTATATCATAAGGGCCTTTCAACTAGACCTTCTTTAATAATTTCGCACAAACAGAACTAACCTTTACTTAATGGGGTTGGCTACATATATCCTAGTTCATTGATCTATCTGGAAATGTTTAGTGGGGACAGAATCTATGGTTTTTAAAAGGTGCAAATACTTTAAGTCCCTGAGTTTTATCATATTGGCTTATAATATCCTTATTTATTAGAAGGGTCTATTTCATCCATTGCTCTAATTGAAAGTGTTTGTTTCTTAATGAAAACATTGTCCCCTTTAGTCTCAGTGAAGGATGAAATCGAGTCCTTTTAATCCACTTGCGGGATGAAATCGAGTCTTTTTCAAAGGGGAGGGACATGTCATTACAATAAACCTGAGGGACCCTAAAGTATTTGCACCCCTTTTTAAACAGTGTGGAGTCACATGAGGTTTTGGAGGAAATGCATATCTGAAAATGATATACCAGAGGTTTTCTGGAAATTTTAATCTTAAATGATCTTGAGAGCATGTATATGTGCTTGTAAATGTTAAGATCCGTTGTATGGTTGCAATTTCTAAAGTTTTTTCTACTTCTACAGGTGGACCATTGTTTTGACTTATTTGTTTCAAGGATCTGTGAGAATATTTTCACATATTACAAGAGCTGGGCGGGGAGGTATGTTTATTTCTCCTTTGCTGTTCAGAGGTTAACTGTCACAGATATAATTAACTTTCTTTGCTTTTTGGTTTTAAATTTTTGCAGTGAAGTGCTTGATCCATCATTTCTATTTGCATTGGACAATGGAGAAAAATACTCAGTTCAGCCTATGAGGTTCGATGCACTATTCAAGACGACCAAAGTAAAGGTAAAAGAATCCCTTTCATATTTTGTCATCAGATGTTTGCTAGATTTATGGTAGTTCATGTTTTTCTGCTGTCTAGAGTGTTTACATTGCCATCAGCAGATTCACCTTTTATTTACATCTGCTTGTGCTATTTTGTGAGAATGTTGTGCACATTACTAGCATTTGTCTCTGCAACAAAAAAGGAAAAATAAATATGAAGTTGCTAATCAGGTTAATTCCCTGATAATGATCCCCGTCTATGTCTGCATGCAGTTGCACTCATGATTCATTGTCCTTCAGTTTTTTGTCATTGATATTTATTTTTGGTGGAGTAAAACCATGGATTGTATTATCCTTATTGTTATGCTTTATTGTCCGTCCTGTCCATTAACTTTATGTTCAGATGTGCTAGTTCCTCCTCATTTCAATGGGAAAAAACTATTTTGTATACGTATTGTCTATCAAAGGCTCTAGTTTGTCATGTTAATTGTTATCCTGTGCAGTTACTTGGGAGGACTATTGATTTGAGAAGCTTGATTTCTGAACGAATGAACAAAATCTTCAGAGACAATCTTGAGTTCCTTTTTGATCGTTTTGAGTCTCAAGATCTATGTGCAATTGTGGTAAGTTTTCCTCTCATATTTAGAATGCCTGTGACACCAACATAAATTTTTGAGGAAACAAATTCTTCACATAAATTTGCGTCACATTGTTATTTTTGTTCTACACAGCACTTGTGTTTGTTTCTAAAAGCTGAGCTACTTTTGTAACTAGCATTATGTATGGATTTATAATGCTTTGCTATAGAACTAATATTGCCATGTTGAGTTAGCAACTTAGCACGAAGTAAATGCCTGTATGACTCTTTATAGTTTGTAAACGGTTCAATATTTTAATTGCAGGAATTAGAGAAATTAATAGATGTCTTAAAGCATGCTCATGAACTGCTTTCTAAATCTCTCTCGATAGATTCATTCAGTCTCATGTTGAATGAGATGCAAGAAAACGTATCTCTTGTGTCATATTCCAGTCGAATTGCTTCTCAGGTTGGGCTAAATCTCTCTCTCTCTCTCTCAAACCCCCAAAAAATTATCCATTTCTGAGTTGACTTAGCTGTTCATTTATTGCTCTGATCCATCATTCTCTTTGCATTTGTTAGATTTGGTCAGAGTTGCAAAGTGATTTCCTGCCAAATTTTGTCCTCTGCAATACCACTAAGCGTTTCGTGCGATCATCTAGAGCCCCCCTGGTGCCTGTTCAAAAACCATCAGTTCCCTGTGCCAAGCCTAATTTTTATTGTGGTACTCCGGTGAGAACTTTATTCATTTACGCTCAATTTAATTTATTGATATTGATGTTAGTTTCTTCTCTTTATTCATGGATTTCTTCACTTTTATTGTTTATGGTTGCTGCCACTGCAGGAGTTGAATGCTGCACATCAAAGTTTTGCCCGTTTACACAGTGGATTTTTTGGACTTCCCCATATGTTCTCCATTGTTAAGCTACTGGGTTTCAGGTCGTTGCCGTGGCTTATCCGTGCTCTGCTAGATCATATATCAAATAAGGTGTGTCTTGATTGCTAGAATTTGATTCATAATTATTCATCAATTGTAATGATACTATGGACATGAAGCCCCTATTAGTACCATTGAAATGATTTTTTTTATTTTCAGCGTCTTTTGGAAGACATGCCAGTTACTTTGTTGGAGAGAAATTTTAATCTATTTTGTTAGCTGAAGTAAGACCTTGCTTGCCATGATTCTTTGAGTTATCATATTGGAAACTCTTTATCCCTTCGATCCTGAAGTTTGTGAATGAATGAATACATTGCATGCAAATGAAATGATTCATCTTAAACAGTTTAAGTTAGCCATATGTCAAACATGTTATGAGAATTTGGTTTTGATAAATCTATGTGCTAGCCGTCTATCATTCAAATTTTATTAGATTGTGGCTTGGAGATTTTAAAATAAAAAACGTCTTATTAGAATACAAATATGGTCCCAACATAGTGTTCAGTGATTATTTTGATTGTAAATTCTTCTTGTTCATTCATTCCTTTGTTCATTATTTCTTTCCTTTTTTATATACAAGAGATTATAGATTCTTGGTAACAATGATATTGACATGCAATATCATGGATAGTTCGTCAATGGACTTGTATCTTTGTCGAAAGAAGTTTATTTTGATCGTCAGCAGTGTGGACGTATGTTGCATAATTCTCATAATTTTTGTGTTTCAGTTAACTACACTAGAACCCATGATATCAGGACTGCAGGAAGCATTGCCAAAGTCTATTGGATTACTCCCTTTTGATGGGGGCGTCACAGGTACATGGTCGTTTAAACATCATCACTGCCCTTTTTGTGTTCAAGGTGTCACTTGAGATAGGATTGATATTTAGGCGCAAAATTTTATGGACATTGCATTCATTTCCATTGATTAAGTGCAGAACTCATATGTTGCAAGGCCCTTGCCTTTGTCTGGTATCGTTGATTAGAATTTGTAGTAATCAATAAATCGGAGTTTAGGTTTTCATCGTGATGTGCTGTTCTTTTTTCAGTAATAAAAAGTACAAATTTCTGGTACAGGAAACAAAGGTCCATTGGATTGTTTCTCCATTTATTGAGGATTGTTTCTCCATTTATTGATACAACTCTTTAAATGTATGGAAGAGATATAATATTAAAATATGAGAGCGTCAGTGTGAGAAAGAACTATTGTACACTGCAAGCTACCAATCTGTGCAATTAACGAGCGTAGTAACTTGAGGTTTTTTCTGAAGGTTATTTGTACTTCACCAGTTTGTATCATCAATTTGTCTGTTTATAAACCGGCTCTTATTGTATATTTGTCTTGCGCCCGTCTAATTGCTTTCTTGAGCTTTTATCTCAAGATCAAATGAATTGTGATTTTATATTGTATGAGGTTGAATATCTGTATGAATCTCTTACAGTTTGCCTGCTTATGTAAATCTCAGGTTGCATAAGGATTATCAAAGAAAATCTTACTTGGGGAACAAAATTAGAGCTGAAAGCAGAGGTTCTTCGAGGCATGAAGGAGATCGGAAGTATATTATACTGGATGGGGCTTCTCGACATTGTATTGGTGATTATCTAAATTCTTAAACATTTTTCTAAATAATGAATCACTCATTTACTGCTGAATTTCTGCATTTTCATCCTATTTTTACTTGGCAGTGAATTATGATTGCATTGGCCCAATACTTTTTTTTTGCCTCAAGTAAAAATAGGATGACAATGCACTAAGGAAGAACTTAATGGGTGACTAGTACACCATTGCATATAAAAATAAAATTATTCGTTTTCACTGGAAACTCCTGCAGCTTCTTACATTTATGTTTCTATTTGTTTGGCAGAGGGAAGTAGATACCACACATTTCATGCAAACTGCTCCTTGGCTTGGTTTGGTTCCTGGTGCAGCTGGGCAAATAATGCATTCTCAAGATGGCGGATATAGTCCTATTGTTAACCTTTTCAAATCAGCTGCTGCTGCGATTGCGTCAAATCCAGGGTGTCCCAGTCCAGCATCTTTCTACGCCATGTCCAAACAGGCTGAAGCTGCAGGTATGTGTAATTACGTGTCCTTCCTAAAAAATGATCGTGAGATTAAATTTATCACAATAAAAATTTAGAATGATCTCGAAGGCTTCATGTCATTATGTTGGAAGCCTTCTTTCTTTTCACATCAATATCAGCCTAGTAGGCACTATGCAACAGTAACCCTTCGTCAACTTGGCAACAGAGGAGTTGACGATACTAATCTATCCCCTTTCGCATATTTACATTTCCAGGTTGTAACAAAAATAGTGAACCTCTACAAAAATGTAGGAGCTGAAGTCCCGTTGTTTTGACTGGTCAAAAGATAAGTCTTGTTGTTATGGACATTCAACATTTGAAATCATATCTGTTAACTTTATGTGAGACTTGTCCATGTTTTCCCTTATTAAGGTTCAATATATAAATTGTTTGAGTTTTTTGCTTTTGGCTGATTTAAGGATAGATCTAGGATGAAAAGTGTGAATGATATCCGTGTAAATGTGTCAGCATCTGATAATTTGTTAAATTCTGTCTGAATTCATCGATTTTCATCCTCTTTCTTTATCAGTCTTCAGTCTAATTGTGTTGGCTTCGTTTGCAGATCTTCTGTATAAAGCTAACATAAATACTGGAAGTGTGCTGGAATATGCCCTTGCCTTCACCAGTGCAGCATTGGACAAGTACTGTATTAAATGGAGTGCTGCGCCCAAAACTAGGTTTATTGACATAACAACTTCAAAGGATTTCTACCGCATATACAGTGGTCTCCAAATTGTGCGTAATGATATTACATACTTTTTTTTGAGGGCTATGCAAGAGTTATTTTCTGTCCTATTTACATATCGTTCCGTTCTACAAGAACTAGGCAGCAATCCAAACACTACAATTTGCTGCAAAATTAGCATCTGATCGAGGTAGTAAAGATGAGGGGGTAATTTATCAAAATACGGCTGACCTTTAAAGTAAAAATGAAAGCAGAGTGAACATCTTCCTCGTTATAGCAAACAAAGTGTCTAATGTTTCAATTGCAGGGATATCTGGAGGAATCCGTTCATGCATCAAATAATCATGAAATGCTGGGTGATTCAGTTGCTTGGGCTGGGTGCACCATTGTATACTTGCTCGGGCAACAGCTTCATTTTGAGCTCTTTGATTTTTCATATCAAGTCCTGAACGTTGCCGAGGTGGAAGCAGGATCACTGAAACATAAGAATCCTCACGTTGCGCAGGTACGGAAAACTTTTTTCTTTTTAGTAAAGGGATTCTGGAAAATTTATCATAAATACGCATATGCATACCAAAGTTTTATACAAGTGTTCCGTTGATTCATTTAAGCTTTAAATGATAAGTTTCAGATATCTTTACTCTTTCGTGTTGATAGGGATGGGAGCCATTATTAGAAGCAATAAAGAAAGCAAGAAGGCTGAACAATCATGTCTTCTCCATGCTCGAAGCTCGGTGCCCCATTGAAGACAAGTTGGCTTGTGCCATCAAACAAAGTGGTGCCCCTCTGTATCGCATCAAGTTCGAGAACACGGTATCTGCATTCGAAACTTTGCCTCAAAAAGCTGTCTGAACATATTCTGTATATTTATGAACATACATGTGAGAAAAACAGAAATGCATTTCTCAAACATGTGATCCTGTCGTATCATATAGAGATGTTAGAAGCAATAGAATTCAGAATTATCTGCATGTTTAGCCTTCTGTATGTCCTTCCTCATCGTCTTATTGCTTTCACACTTGGAATTACTTTTTGTTTTAACTTGCAAATCAAAGTGGTAAATTTTAAACATGATAAGATTCCGCGGTGGACAAATACGGAGTCTGACAGTGGTTCATATGAAATGAGGCTCTCTCGCCCCTCAAGCTAGTTTTTGGGATGCGGTTATAACATGCTTCTATCTAAAACGACTCTCACACTCCTTATTTGTCCAACGTAGAAAGTAAAATCTTATCGCAACAATATAGAAAATATTGTTTTACGTGTTTCGTTTTCAGCTTTACTACTTTTACAGAGTTCTATTTATGCAGTCAAAAGACGTGTTAATCTCTCTATATTCCATTAGACAATCTACAGAAGGTACCAATTTGCTTCTTCCATCAACCAACCACCACTACATCCAGTCCTCGACATTTTAGTAAGTTCATTCTATCTTAATCCTTTTAAGGAAATTCCCAAAACAAGAGGGAATTCTCCAAATTTCGTATGATTCCATACGTAATTGCTCATGTGAATAATAAATACAGATAAGTTTGATTGGAGATCATGTGAATCTTTACCTTTTTTTGCCATTCTCTTGCATTGTGTTGAGATCATATTGATGATAAGATAGAAAAAGCATAATAATTGATGGATGGTATTGAGGTATTCTCTTAAATAAGAGATACTTGCACGACTCGTAACATTGTTTTTCTTCCTTTCGTGTTTTTGGGTTCTTTCATGTACTAATTATGATTGGCTTTTGTAATAAAAAAATCTGAATATTTTAATTTATTCTGTAAAAAAAATTTTAATTTTATGTAATCAGTAAAATTTAATAAACAAAGAGGGTCTTCAATAAAGACAATTCTCATATAAAAAAATATCTAATATTTGGTCTCTTTCTTTTTCCAAACACATGGAGCAATGTACTCTTCATTCATTTGGAATAAAACCTTACTTTAAGAGCTCACTTGGTTGAAGTAAGGAGGAAAAGGTGAACTTCTTAATAAGTAGACAAATGTGTCTTGATTGGTTATACATTTAACCGCAATTTTTTTAAGAGTAAATTTTTTTTATTCATGAGACGTCACTTATCTAGTAAAACCTAATTAAGTTGCACTGTTTTTTGGAAAGCAACGTTAGAAGTTTGCACAAAAATAAGCGAAAACAAGTCGTTGATTCGTTGATATGGAAAGCACTCTGCAGGTAAAATGATTCTGTTTTTGGACCTTTAGAGGCAATGTCATAAAAATCGGACCGAACTATCCGGTTGGGCCGGTGAAACAATCACTGTTTTGGTTTCGGTTCACCATTCAAATCGGTTTGCAAGTGAACCGGTGAAAACAGACAAACCGGGCGGTTCAACCAGTAAACCAGAAAGATTTTAAATATTGAAAAAAATTGAATAATTTTGTATATTTATATATACTTGTTTATTTATTTGTATTCTTTTTAAATTACTGGTTTGAGCAGCAAACCATCAATTCGACCAATGAACCAACCTTCCAATCTCTTTTTCGGTTCGATTACCGGTCAATAGAATTCAAGAGAGTAAAAGAACAACTCATATTATTCAAAGCAGAATACACACAAATTTTAAGCCAAAACATGAACAAAAAACAACTGGTGCAATTACCAGTACAAGCTCGGATGATGCAGAAGGATATGGCAGGAATGATGGTGTGGAATAATGGCAATAATGTGAATAATGACAATAATGTGAATAATGACATGAACAATAATGTGGGACTCATTTTTAAAACCGTTAATTTCCAAATATTTACTAAAATTCTTCAAAAACGCGGATTTATAAAAAGAGTTACAGAAAATACAATAATTTCTAATAAATAATACCGTAACAATTTTTGCTAAATATTAAAATTCTTTTACAAATAATCCGGGTTTGCTCAATATGTGCTCGAATCCTCCTCGTAGAATTCTGCTATACCTGCACATTCATTTAAAACAAATACAAAGGTGTGAGTATAAAAATTATACTCAGTAAGTGTAAAACCAATTTTAAGTTTAAATAAAGTGCAGGGGTCCGGTTAGCACATCGTGCTGATGAACACGAAGTCGTGTCCATCCCCTTCATTCCCAGTTGTTATGATTTATTATGATTTAACATAAAATCATACTTTTAACCATAAATTCATACCATTAGACAATACAGACTAAAAGATGAGTATTTTTCAACACTCAATAATCATTTAATACCAATTATCAAATGTTAACATTTTAGATCAATTATGTAATCAATCCCGTTGCATTTTCCCGTTTGAAAAATGAAGTATGGTGAAAAATAAACAGGGCACGACCTCGTGTTGTTAACACGGCCTGGGCGTGTTGACCCACGGTCTGACCACGAGCCCAATTTTTCTGGCAAATTGTTCACTGATGAGCACGGGTCTTGCCTTGGCACGGCCAGGTCGTGTCAGAAGTCTGTATTGTCCATTTTCTGCAACTTTTCCATCAATTTTAAGTGTAAACAGGTTTATATAAGTTCTAAACATACCCAACACTTTTCTATACTCATTTGATACATGTTTACACTTAATCAAC
>CANYCX012530815.1:0-11399 GCA_948193385.1 Breynia disticha f. nivosa | reverse complement strand
TTATAGGATATAATCAACGTGGTGCCTTCTATTCCATCAAGAACTCATCCGAATTGACTTACGAAAGGTGGTACGTATCTTACCTTGTGCTAGTACACATATTTCGCTAATCTGTGTGTTAATCTGTAGAGGAATCACACGTGGCGTTCTTCTTTGGTGTCATCAAGGTCTAAGGTGGTAGAAACTTGTGGTTTGCCCTAAACCAATCGGCCAACCAAGGAGCTAACGAAAGGTATGATCTTTCTTCATCAAGTTTCAATTTTTATGCAACCTAGCTCTAAACCGATTATATGGCATGTATTATTGGCTGATTTTATGTTGATCTTGGATGGTTCTTGCGTGTTCTTGATGTGTTTTCCGCTGGCAAAAATTTTAAAACACGTAGGAAAGCCAACATTTGATTGTGTGGAATTTGAGCTATTGAGTCAATAATGTTGTGTGTGTGGCTAAAGAGGTATAAAATGGTTGATTAAGAGTCCAATGGTTTTTATACTTAAAGTGTGAATGATTATATGCGTTGTACAATTGAATCGTGCAAGGATGACTTAATGTTGATGATAATCATGTATTAAATGAATAATGGTTGTGTTGAGTGTATAAGATGGATGCATAAGTGTGTAGAAAGATTGTTTGACATGTTAAGTGAAGAAGAAAATGTGTATATGTGATATACAACTCGGAATAGTCAGCAGAATTGATCAGAACTCAATTAACGCACGTTATTGAGTATATTAATGTACGTTATATAGTTAAACTTACGTTAAATTAAGGCAAACATACATTATTCATACCATGGGAATTGTGGAAGCATAACATAGATTACCTAGGCATAAAGATACATTATTTTTGTGCAGAAAACCAAGTTCTGACCCGAATAGTGTCCTAATGAATATCTAAAGTGAGAGAATGATTTAGGATGAATTCCTAAGGTATAAAACACATAAATAACTTGCTTGTGGCATGGCTATGGCGAGCCATTAGGGAGGATAGGTCGTGTAGGCCAAGGACTCCCCTACACCCCAGCTTTAATAACACAAGGGGATCACTTACAGAGTATATTTTATATACTCACCCGTGTTTGATGTTGATTCATGTGCAGAGTGACAGGTACCAGGGACGGGACTACATGCTCGGCGAGGCTGAACGGTGCGATACTGATGGTCGAGCTCCCAGTTGTTGGGTTATTGTCTATGCTTATATATCTATGTATACATTAACATAGATGGGTTTTGTAAACATACCATTCTAAATGTTTTTCCACAGCTTTCGCATTTTAAACTATAGGTTATGTATTATTTGTATTGACGGGTTTGAAAACCATTTATTTGTTTTCTCTTTCTTGCATAGCTTAAATGTTTTTAAAAAGTTGGTGCTAAGAGTTGTCGTTATTCAAAAATGAACTTTTTGAAAATTAGTGTCACATTTAGTGGTAGAGAAGGGATTAGATTTCCTGTGGACTGTGCCAGAAAAGTGTTTTCATTACATCCTTGTGTGTGAAACCATAGTTTTGGAAATGTTGATTTCTAAATGTTGGAGCTAGTCGACCATATATCGCACAAGGTCGCCGAGTCCCGAGAGTTTGTGCAGGGGGCAGTAATCCACCCAAGCCACAGTGAGCAAAAATTAAGAACTAGATGAAATTTTAATATTATCAATTATATTGAAATAGTGTGGTGTAAAATGTGTGAAATTGTCTAATGTATGCACATGCATGGATGTTCTTACATTGAATTGAATGTTGAAATGTGAGTAATGGAGTAATTACTACATGACTATAACAAAAGTCAGAATAAGAAATTAAGAAGCCATGAGAAAGTAAGAACGGATATTGCTTAACTATGTAACTAAAGTTTGATTTCTAAATTGTATAACCAAAAGAAATGAAAGTGTTAATAACATGTGTGCGCTTACAAGAGATATTGAAATTTATGAGATCTAGATTGGGAATGAGTTTAAAAGATGCACTATATGCGTGCGAGTTGTTTGTCGAGTGAATTGGTTAAAATAAAGTGAATTAAGTAGGGAATGGATATGAATTTGAAATAACTATGTGCATTGTGTGCATGGGCATGCACATGGACTGGTCACCTTGCATTAGACTTACATAATTGTTATGTGTTGTGTAAAGCAAAATGGTTCGAGACATAAAATGCCTTGTAGGCATAATTGATAATGGCATGTAAGTGGTGAAAGATATAATCTCTATAGAAGATGTGAAAATTACTTATGTGGACATGATATAAAAGCTATGTAATGAACGTTGAGCTGAGATTTAAGTGCTTGTGGAGTTAAGTGTGAAATATATGCATGGTAATGTGATAGTGCTATAATTAGTGTTTTGAAATTATATGATAATTAGGCACTGCAACGGACATGGTTGCTTGTATCAGAAACAATAATGATGCTCTGTGAATTATGGTTGAGTGGGATACCCTTTAGGGGTATGGTTTATGTTATGGGTTATGAATGAGAGAGAAACTTTCCATTAGCATGAGCGAGTTAACGAGAGATGAACCCAGAGGTGAAATAACCATCTTACCATTATAAACTACTAAACCAATCAAGAGTGAAAAGTAAAGTGATAATCTAGAAACTAGATGATGAAATAATACTAATGCGAGGAAATCAACAGTGAATATGCGAGAGAAATTACACATTAAGGAAATTTATTATAGGTAATCACTTAGTGATGATATTTGGAGACTATGGTAATATATCTTTAATATTTGATTGTGGAGTGTGACTATTGAGGTTGCTATCGCCCGTTCTTTCTCTTGAAGGTAATGCCAGAGTTGTATTTGTATCTAAAAGTGTTCATTTGACTTCCTGCATAGTTCTTAACCAAGGGTAGGACATTCTTGCATTTTTCACACATTTTCTACATCTTTTGTATTTCCTTTTTATGCGTATGTATGCAAGTCACAATTCATGTTCCTTGTTTACCTACCTTGGAATGGCACTATCCAATAGAGGAGAGATCGCAACCTAGTGATATTGTTGGGTATTTGATAAGAGAGAGTGTTCCCCGAGAGCATAGAAAATGAAAGGTGAAGGAATGAGAGTAGTTGTGTGATATATGAGTGTGCCTCAGTTTAGGACATTCAAGAGATTTTATGTAAGTCTAGAATGTGAGGAGGAAACAATGAGTAAGGAATTATGAAATGACTTAGAGATTTATGATGCAACATTTGGTGTTAGGATTTATGATGGAAATGGAAAATACTAGACACAATTACCTGGAAACGAGCAACTTATAATTGCTGAAAAACTTATGAGTGTGTGATGTAACCAAAATGTGACGTTGTGTCTTGGTTACTAGTGGGAGTGCAAAGTGAGGGGGTATTAAACCAGGATTTGAAAATAAATGTGTGAACTTGATTGCAATGATAAGCTATGGTTAAAAATAGTACTCGTATGAAAAATGAGTGAAATGTTGTGAATGTTCGCTTGCCACGAGTGGACATTTCATGAATAAATTGGTCTTAATAATGTGTGTTGAGATGTAAATATGTAATGATGGAGTATGCTTGAGTATCAGTATGATAATGAAAATCTTAATGATCTTATGTGATCGTATGCGATGGAACATGTAAATTTGAAATAAAGAAAACTGATTTAATCCAGATTATAACCTTATATGGAAGTAGAGAAAAACCTAAGGAAACGTTAATAATGAGTAACATGTTTGATTGTGTTGTTTGTCTTAAGCTTAAGAAAAAAAATTGAAATGTGTGGATTATTATCATGTATGGAAGTGAGTTGAACTTAAAAGTGTGTATTCCTTAATAAGTATGTTTGATTTTTATCGGTTGTCTAAGTTGATAACTTAATGTTGGAATGTTGGAGTCGAGTGGGTTGAAAACCTAACTTGCTTCAAATTTTGGGGATGAAATTTCTTAAGGGGGAGAGTTGTAACGCCCTGGAAAATTTGTCTATTTTAAATTGAAATAATGATTATGAATGGGAATGAAATATGTGTGTGTGTGTTGTTTGACCCTTGTATGTGCAAGGAAAGTTGTGTAAGTTGCAGTCGAAATCCAAGTAATGAATGTTCATGTTCTTGGATGAAAATATAAAGGATAAGATGATGTATGTTTGGGTGTTGAATAAGGTTTAATTCAATGTTAATTGATGTTAATTAAGTTGACATAATGTTTATTAGAAGTGGTAAGCATGCATGTAAAAGTATATGTGTGTCGGGGATCGAAAGAGGCTCGAAAATGCAGAATGGCGCTGTCAGAGAACAGGTAACGTACGTTAATTCCATCACTAACGTACGTTAGTGTGTCTGCAAGTTGAATAACGTATGTTTAGTGAAGAAGAACGTACTTTATTAACTGCAGTTTCCCCAGAACCCAGATTTTCCTAACGTACGTTAATGTACAAAATAACGTACGTTATCGGGGATTTAGACAGGTCATTAAAAGGCTGAGAACAGCCACATTCAGGGGAAAAACAACTCCCAACCCTCCAAACTCTCTCCCAACCTTCCAAAACCATTCCTAAGCCTCGCAAACATAAAACCTACCAACAAACATCACAACAATAGAGGATTAACAGCGATTGTACCATCCAATCGATTCTTCTCCATTCTAAGGTAAAGGCAAAACGGGAAGGAGGCAAGATCCTCATTTTTAGTCTGAAATGTGATGGAAAATAGGTGCATTTGGTAGGGTTTTAATGGGTTTTAATTTTAGTTTATGATTCCATAAACCATTAACCTAAAACATAAGATTTGATGAGATGGGAAGATTTAGGGTTTGTAAGGAATTTGGGAATTACTGGGAAAACAATATAGAAGGTTAAAATTAGGCTCATTATATGTTTAATGGTACTAAATGTGATCTAATGTGTGTAGGTGTTGACATTCGGAAACCGAATCAAGGATCAGGGGATGAATCAGTTCTTGGACTACAAGGTAAGTTTTCTTTGACTTTTACTATGGAATGTTTGTCTTTGTATGATTATTTTATTGTGAATAATGTTAGTTGGTTGAAATGGTAACAAAATTTAGCAAAACGAAAGACTTGAATGGCTTATGGCGTTTATTTGATTTTTTGAAATTCTATGGATTGCTTGATAGATGGGTGCAAGATGTACTTGGCATGTTTTCAAACACAATTTTGATGATATTGTATGTAAGATGTGAAATCAACTGACTTAAGTAATTTTAAGTGTTATCCTTGATGGATTGAAGCGTAAAGCTCACATATGATAAAATGGAAGGAGTTGCATGATTCATACATACCATTATTGTGTTGGCATGAGCACGTGTATGTTCATGCACTGTGATACGGGAGCTTAAAGCTCACATATGATAAAATGGGGGATTAGCCCAAATGTTTGAGAACACAAGAGCTTGACTCTTAGAGTTATGTTTATGTCGAGCGAGAGCTCGATGCCAGGCAAGGCCCGATGGATTGTGATAAAATGGGGGATTAGCCCAATTGTGAGAAAAATCAGGGATTAGCCCAATTGTGATTTGATGCCGAGCGAGAGCTCAATGATTTGATGTCGGTCTAGACCCGATGTTTCAGACCCCGAGGTACATATGTTTGGATAATGCATTGGCATTACATTTGCATTCATTATGCATTCATGTTATTAATTTGTATGGAAAATGAATACGTATCAGCTTGGTTATGATATAAGTATAATCTGTGACTAGATTATATGGACTCTTGTATGAGTTTATGAATGGCTTGTACTTTGAGGAAGTGATGAGTGTTATTGAATGAATGATACGAATGGATATGATCTTGCATGGTTATATGTAAATTGTATGAGTTGTATGATCTATTTGGATACGTGTTATGGTGGTTGGATGTGGAAACCTTTATGGCCTGATTTTGTTGTGGTACATCGAACAGTTGTCTATGGTATGAGATATATGGGTTGTATGTGGCTGTGTTATGATGAGAATGAGAATGTGTTATTGTTTGATATGTAATAGAGGTATGCTTTGTGGTTGGTTTGAGAGATTTTGTGTGAGTGATTGAAAATGATAAAAGATAAGAAATGATAGATGCATGTTGGTTATGTGTTTGATTGTGTGGAATTTGAGTTTTTGAGTCAATAATGTTGTGTGTGGTTAAAGAGGTATAAAATGGTTGATTAAGCGGCTAATAGGTTGGGATGCTTAAAGTTTGAATGATCATATGCGTTGTATGATTGAATCGTTGAAGGATGGCTTAATGTTGATGATAATCATGTATTGAATGAATAATGGTTGTGTTGAGTGTATAAGAGGAATAGATAAGTGTGTAGAAAGATTTTTTGATATGTTAAGTGAAGTAGAAAATGTGTATATGTCATATACAAGCCAGAATAGTGAGCAAAATTGATCAAAACTCAATTAACGTATGTTATTGAGTATATTAACATGCGTTATATAGTTAAACTTACGTTAAATAGAGCCAAACATACTTTTTTCATACCCTGGGAATTGTTGAAGCATAACGCACGTTACCTGGGCATAAACATACGTTATTTTTGTGCACAAAACCTAGTTCTGACCCGAATAGTGTACTAATGAATATCTAAAGTGAGAGAATGATTTAGGATGAATTCCTAAGGTATAAAACACATAAATAACTTTTTTGTGGCATGGCTATGGCGAGCCATTAGGGAGGGTAAGCCATGGAGCCAGAGTACTCCCATGCAGCCCAACTTTAATAAAATAAGGGGATCACTTACAGAGTATAGTTTATATACTCACTCGTGTTTGCTGTTGATTCGTGTTCAGAGTGACAGGTACCAGGGACGGGACTACGTGCTCGGCGAGGATTAACGGTGTGTTACTGAAGGTCGAGCTCCCAATCGTTGGGTTGTTGTGTAAGCTTATATATCTATGTATACATTAGCATATAGGGGTCTTGTAAAAATATCCTTCTAAATGTTTTTCCATAGCTTTCACATTTCAAACTATAGTTGATATATGATTTGTATTGACGGGTTTGAAAACCATTTATTCATTTTCTCTTTCTTGAATAGCTTAACTGTTTTAAAAAATGGCGCTAAGATTTGTCGTTATTAAAAAATGAACTTTTTCAAAATTTGCCTCACATACAAGACCTAACTTCCACACAAATACATTCCTTTAAGCCTATTGTTCAATAACCAAACCATACTAGATCATTTCTTTCTGAACAATCCATTCTAAGCAAATTGCACAGTGGGAACGACCAACTTGGCCGTTCACCTAGTCGTTCTCCTTCAATGCCACATTTGTAAAAGGAATGGCCATAGGAAACGGCCAGCTTGGCCGTTCACTAAGCCGTTCACACCTACTGTACTTATGAAATAGCATTGTCAACACTTAAACACATTCAACATTTCAAGCATACATTTAGGCCACCTTTTTTTTCCCAGCATTTCACATTTTATTTCCATTATAAACATGTCATTTTCCATTTAATCACATTCATTCACACTTACAACCAAGCATTTCAAATATCAACTCATAAGTTTAAATCAACAAGCTCAATTACATTCGCATCGCACACAAGCACCGATTTCATATACAAAAACCACTCCAAATGTCAATGCAAATGCACATATCATGAAAAGCTAATGTAATTCACACAAATGCATGTCCCAGATCTTGTTTCGTGCGTAATCTCCACATAAAAAGTTGAGCTTTTGCTTGAGTTGGCTAATCCCCACATTTGAGCTTTCGCTCGATTTGGCAAATCCCCACAAAAATTATGAGCTTCCGCTCAATATGGTAAATCCCCACACTTAATATACAAAAATATCCATAACCATGCTCACACGAATGAAAGCAAGCGTATTCATTTCTCATCAACAAAATGTTCATCATTATACAATTCATCCTTTCTCAAGACACTTCACAATTCATTGTTTCCATCTCTTAATCATGGCAATTACCATCAAACCACACAATCCATTCCATATAACAATTTAATCCATCATCAAACCATAACACATTTCCAATTCATAACATAAGCTACCATTTTCTTACTATCAAGCGACTCACTTACCCAATCAATTCCTTACGAATACATTCTCCTACACATTCCACATCAAGTTCCACAAGCATTTGGTCTTTTAATAACATATACAGTTTATCATTTCAACAATCGAGGAGTTTCCTCATACAATTTACCATACGGGGCACAATCTCCCAATGTAAATTACAAAAAATGCACTTACCTCGTAATCCGCACACACGGTCCCCAGTTCAACCTCGCTTCGAGTATCGAGTACTACCTCCTACATATAAACAAACCATATTTTTCTCATTAAACCTTATTCCAAAGAATTTCCATGTTTACTCTCATTTTTCCCTAAAGCCCAAAATTTGCTAACCTAGAATCACCAAAAACCCTACTATTCTTACTAATTTACGTCTCATTCATGACCCCACAAGAAACCTCACTAAAACCCATAAAACCTCACACAAATCCATCAATCTTTTCCTCAAAATTTCGGATGAAGTTAAACTTACGTCGCGGAAGATTCATTCAGAACCCTTGAAACTTGTCTAGGTCACAGTCATTTGGTGAGATTGCAAATCCTTAAGTGTAAGAGGCAAGATTTTGGGTTTAAAATGGTTAGAATATGGTTTGGAAGGGTTTGTGACGTGTAAGACTTGGTTGGGACGAGTTGGGGTGTGTTTAAATGATTTTCTCTCTCTTTTAAATCGAGACATGCTTTTTTTTAACTCCTAGTTAGACCAAATGGCGATGTGAATGGCCTATGGCCGTTCCATATGGCTATTCATATGATTCTGGCAAGTTTTCCAGAGGGAACGACCATGGGAAACGGCAATAAGCCGTTCTTGTAGCTGCTCCTGGCCAAATTTTGCCAGTTTTCCACCGAATAATCTGTACTATTCGTCATAATTTTTTCGGGGCGTTACAGCTCTTTTCCTTAGGAAATTTCGTGCCTGAAATCAAAACAAGCTAGGTTTTAACTAAAATCAGTTGAACTCACACCAAACAATACTAACCCAAAGCTCTTAAACTTAAACAACCAACAAAGTCAAAACATACCTCAAGTCTCGGGAAATAAATGTGAGTACCGCTCTCACATTTCACTCTCCACCTCCTAGGTAGCCTCCTGAGGCGAGTGAAAGCTCCACTTCACCTTTACCATTGGAATCTCACGGTTCCTCAACTGTCGGATCTGCCGATCAAATATCTCCACTGGCTCCTCCTCGTAGGTAAGATTCTCTAAAACCTCAAAATCGGGTGCACTAAGCACGTGACTTGGGTCTGAACGGTACCTCCTCAACATCGAGACATAAAATACACTGTGTATTCTGGACAACTCCTCTGGTTACTAAGCCGGTAAGCAAGGAGACACTCTCAAGAACACCCTATCTTCGACCTCATATCTCGAGCTTAACTTTCCCCTCTTTCCAAATTGAATCACGCCTCTCCAAGGAGACACTCTCAAGAACACCCTATCTCCGACCTCATGTGACACCTCTTTGTCATGCTGATCAAAATAACTCTTATGTGATACTGGGAAGCCTGCATACACCTCTTTACCATATTCACTTTCTCCAGTATCTGCTGCACTAATTTCAGCCCCTCAATCTACCTCAAGCCCTCTCTACATCCCAGTAAGTCGGGCTCCAACATCGCCTCCCATATAAAGCCTCATAAGGTGCCATCTTAATACTGGAGTGAAAACTATTTTTATAATTAAATTCAATTAAAGGCAAATGGTCATCCAAGTTTTCTTCGAGCTCTAGTACACAAGCCCTCATCGTATCTTCGACCGTCAGAACAGTCCTCTCTGATTGTCCATCAGTCTGCGGATGGAATGTTGTGCTGAATCGTAATCTAGTACCTATGGCATCTTGTAGACTCCTCTAAAACCTCGAGGTGAACCTCGGATCATGGTCGGATGGATACAATAGACAAAGGTACTATCTGAAGTCTAACAATCTTAGTCACATATAAGCTTGCAAGTTTATCCAAGGTGTCATCCTGCCGGATCGCTAGAAAATGTGCCTACTTAGAAAGCCGGTCCACTACCACCCAAACTGCGTCATGCTGCCTAAAGGTCCTCAATAAACCCACAACAAAATCCATCATTATCTTTTCCCATTTTCACTCTAGTATCTCAAGCGGTCTCAACTTCCCTACTGGAGCTTCATGTTAACCCACCAAGACATGCCTCTTATATCTCGATACATCTTGGTACTACCAGGATGTACCGAGTAAGATGAAGAGTTAACCTCTTTCATTAGTTTCTCCTTAATCTCTAGTATATCTGGAACGCACAATCGTCCCCCGTAATATAATACCCCTTCCTCATACAGCCGGTGAGGTGTAGTCGATTTCCCCATTTCTACCTTCCTTTTAATCTTCATTAGATGGTCATCTTCTTCTTGCCTTTCTGAAATTAAGTCCCTTAACTACAATCTCACCCAGATATTAGCCATTATCTCTCCCTTAACCAGATTCAGCTGTGCCCTCAACTCCCGCAAGGAAAATAAAGACTCCACTTGATAAGTCACTATGTCTGCAAACTGTCTTCCTTTTTGGCTCAATGCATCAGTGACTACATTCGCCTTACCTGGGTGGTACTCTATCGTGCAATTGTAATCCTTTAGCCATTCAATCCATCTCCTCTGTCTCAAGTTTAGCTCCCGCTGTGTAGTGATACACTTGACACTCTTGTGATCGGTGAATATCCGGAAGGTTTCACCGTACAATTAATGTCTCCACACTTTCAAAGCGTGAAGGATCGCTGGCAACTCAAGATCGTGCGTAGGATAATTAGCCTCATGCGCCCACAACTACTGAGACGTATAAGCAATCACCCACCTATTCTACATCAGAACTCCTCCTAACCCTACCCAAGAGGCATCTGTATCCACCACAAATCTGCCACCCTTGATCGGTAATGTGACCCCCGAAATTTAAATATTATCTGCGTATAACTCCTCTCCTACAGACAATACTTAAACTCCGGAAATCAAAGTTTAAATAAAAATAAAGAAAATAAAAATACCATTCATTGAAGGAATGTTTCAACTTCTCAAACTCATTCAACACATAATTATACATATATCAAATTATTTAATTTTACAAAAACCAGAACTTATAATAAATCCTTTCGCAATACAACCATGCCAAAATACATACGATAGAGTATAACATTATCATGTACAAATACAAACCCCTAAATGAAAATATAACCCTGTACACCTCGGTTTCTTCGCGTATAAACTTCCAAAATTTTAAGCTCTGCACCTTAATTTGCACGATAAACTCTTCTAGCAACCTGCCGAGCGTTACAGGCAAACATTTGCGTGAGTTTTAAACTCAGTAAGCAACTTAACCATTTTAGGTCGATTTCTTTCACAAGCAAAACAATAATTAAATTATTGTTAAAATCCAAATTATTAATGTATTTAC
>CANYCX012530067.1:0-13609 GCA_948193385.1 Breynia disticha f. nivosa | reverse complement strand
TCCCAAACACCAAGACTCGACAAGTCCCAAGGTCGGTTAAGGTTTTCAGAATTTGGTTCGGGTTTAGGAAAGAAAACGTGGAAGTGAAGGTGAATGTAGAGAGTGATAGGAAGATAACATAAATATATATATTCGAAAATGTCATTTTTACCCTCGGCTCAACATGTTGCCTTCCTTTCGATTTTCTCTCTCCTGGTTAACCCAACTTAACCCGATTTAAATCTCACATTATATTCTACACTTTCCACCAATTATTAATTAATATTTCTCGCAAAAATTTTCCTCACGAAATTTTATTAAATATTCAATTAAATTATAAAAATTACAAAAAATGGAGGGCGTTACATGAACTCCACAGCACGCTACAAGTTGTTACTAGGGAGAGACTAGATCCATGCTAATTTGTGCATCCTATCTACACTCCACTAATGCCTGCTATTTTAGAATGAATGACAGGTGGAATTAGTCAGAGCCGACATAAATCCATTCAAAAGGGAGGTAAATATGGTGGATGCTTTTTTTTACTATAGAGATACTCAGCCTATAACCTTCCAAGGCACAAATAAGAATGGCAGACTTTCTAGTCTTACTTTTGCCAAAGGAAAGGCTATGGCAATACTTAAACAAGACAGGCCCATTGATGGGCCGCCTTGTCCCTTAGATTGCCATGTTCCAAACGAATAAGACGACAATTAAAAAGGAAGTCGGAAGAAGCTGCGCTTATCGATTTCACCACAAAATTGCAGTAATCCAAGGAACATTGTGAGCCAGAGGTCCTTGGAACTCAATCAATTTATGGAGACACACCATCAATGGAAGAAAATAAAATAAAGTTGGAAGACCTAGAAGCAGCCCTACAAAGATGGAAGATTTCATGTTATAAGTAAAAGATTCTCTAAAAGAAAGAAATTGAAGAGTAGAGGATGAACCAAAAATTGCTTACGTCAATCGCTTGCTACAAACAGACCTGCGTGAAGAAATAGGCCTCTGGACATTTCAGTCAAGTAAGAACAATTTTAGTTTAAGCCTTTGACTACCATTACTGTTCAAGAAACCTACACAAAATTGGTCTCTGGACATTTTAAGTGTTCAAGTAACATGTCGTGAAATAAGTTTCTGACCAATAAAAGCATACAAACAAGTTACAAGAAAACAGACCTCTGACCGTTTTATTTATCTCAGTAAGAAAACTGGCCATTGGCCATTTCAAGCATTTGGAGAAAATCAATCATAAGATAAACTTTGGTCACTACAACCATCCAGCCAATTATAAAGAGAAGAAATAGGCCTCCGACCATTTCAAACTACAACACCTGCAACAAAATTGGCCTCTCGTCTTTTCAAATATTCCAATATGCAATAAAGAAATAGGTCAATGGTCATTTCAATTAATCATACAATAAGCAATCTATTCTTATTACTGTACAATAACCTGCAAAAGTTGGCCTTAAGCCATTTCCAAAGGTATTTGGTTGAAACAAACCTGCATTAAAACTGTGACTAGTTGGCCTCTGGCCATTGACAAAGCATAAACCATCTATTACAAGATTATATCAGGCTACAAAAGGTAATGAACACTACTCAAACATGCAAGTGGTCGGCCTCAGGCCACCATGGTATAATCGGCCACATCGAGCAAACAAAAGCTTCCAAACAGACTTGGAAAACCTGTATAAAATCGGCCTCAAGTCATTTCAGACAATCCAACAACATTGGCAAAACCAACGCCATTCAAGTTATCATACCTGCAAGCAGACATTTAGTCCATTGGCAAGTTAGTTTTTGGCCTCTGGCTAAGGAATAAAGTGAACCTATAAAGAATCAAGCCAGTTACAAATAAAGCAATAGGCCTCAGGCTATTGTATGCAATCAGCCAAGCACAAGAGGTACCATTGGCATCACGAGTAACCTGCATAGAAATTGGCCATTTCAAGGATTCAAAACAATCAAGTTACAATAAAAAAAAGGCCTCTGGCCATTTCAAATCATTAGGTACTTGCACAAAAAATAGGTCTATGGCTTTATATATTTTAGTACCTATGGCAAGAAATAGGCCTTTAGCCATTTCAAGTTACTTGACACCTACACAAAAATAGTCCACTGACCATTCTTAGTTAGAAGTACCATTGGACATTAACAACAACCCAAACAAATCTTATAGTAAAGGGATAGGCCTCTGGCCATTTCAACTATATTATTACCTTGATAAATTTGTCCTCTGGCCATTTTAAACATTCCAAGAAGCAATAAAAAAAGTTGGCCAATGGCCACTGCAAAGGAAAACGATCAAATGAACTTTCAATGAGGAGTTACCTGAGTCACGACTGTGCCAAGCTTCAATGGGAGTTTATTCACAATCTGCCAAAGGAACCAAAGTAAGGTCAGTAACATTTCTATAAAAATTTTGGCAGAGTTTCCCTACAATATGGACTAACCACACCTACAAAGACTTAATTCCAAGCAATCAAAACAACTAATAATAATCATTTGGAAACATACCCAAAATTTCTCGGTTGTTGGTTGTTAATGCAGTCATTTGGATTGCGTTGTGAATAAAGCGTGATTTGATAGCTTTTTTGTTTTGGGTTTTTCATTTTGGTGTTAAAAAAATGGATACAGTCGACGAGTTTTGCGGAATAATGTGTTTGGAGAGTCTTGTAATGTTGATTTTTGGGTTTGAAGCTTGTGGGAGTTGAATTTTTTAAATAAGAGATTGTTGTGGAGGAAATGAGAAATAGTTTTAGGGAAGATAGAGATGTGTCTTTTATGGGTTTGTGAAAATTGAAGGTATTTGTCTAAAGAACGGAGTTTATTTTAGTGGAAGAGAGTATGAATTTTGAAAGTGAGAGATGAGTTTTGGAAAGGGAATATAGTTGTGGAGAAATCCAAGACTTGCTTTTGATGGACTTTTTAAGTTATGGAGAATAGAAGTTTATTTTAGGAGTTACATGTTTTGGCAATGGATGTTGTTGGTTGTCGAGAAGGAAAATGGTGGTTCATTTTGGAGTTGAAGAATTGAGATAGATGAAAGTAGTTTCCTGCGTGCTTTAAGCATTCAAATGCTAGAGTAATTATGGTGGGCTTTTTAAACTTTTAAGAAGTAAGCCTAATTTCTATTGGTTTTGTCTTTAAAATTTGGTTTAAACTAGCCATAGTATCCGCGCGATACGGCATGTTGCTTTATACAATTGTATTAAAATTTAAATTTTAATATATCTTTTTGTAAGTTATTTTATGAAAAAAATAATTTCAATAAAATATTTAAAATATAAAAAAGTATAAAATTATTTTAAGTAAATAAATTAGTTCATTAAGCAGATTATCACTACCGATTTCAAAAAAACGTTTTGTAAATAATATTTTTTTGTGGAACTATATCTATTGTCTTCATTGTCGCAAATAAGTAACTTTAAATCAATTTTTTTCCACTTTTAGAATCATAACATATATTTAACCATGACCAAATACATATTTATTTCATTTGGAGAGATTCGAGAGATAAAGACCAACATGTGAAGCAATTTTTTTTTTACTTTTTAATAAAACAAATATTTAATGAAAATTTCCTTATTTGATTTGAAAGATAACTTGAGATCGAATGACGTCAAAATTCCTCTGTCCATTGTTTGTTCCAGAAATAATTTTATATTTTATAACGTATAAAAGTCATCATAATTTTGTATTTTTATAAAAGCGATAGTATAAAAGTTTCATGTCCAATGTTGCGTCCAGAAATAATTTTATATTTAATAACGTATTTTCTTATAAATTTTTTTCATTACAATTATTTTACAAACAACATATATACATAAAATAAATATGACTAAAATTTTGTATTTTATCTTATAAAAACTAATTAAAAGGTCATGTTTTAAAATACACTTAATATTGACTCATTAATTCTTTTTTACATCAAAATTAAAGCTAAATTAGAGAATAGAAGATAATATATAAAAATATTAAATATTGATTTTTGCAATTATATCATGGCAGTGGCCATAGATAAATTCAATCATCATCTTGCAATGTTTCATCAATATTTTTCTAACCAACCAAGAAAAATAATTGTTTGTACATTATTTAAAAATATTATTTTTTAATTATACCTCAAAAAATAGAAATAATTGTTTTATCTTGTTTATTATATTTTTATATGTGATATATTTAAATTAATTTTAAAAAACTCAATAATAATTATGTATATATTATAAAATAATAATTTTAAAACATCACCATAATGATTTATAATAATTTAAGAAAATTTAAATAAATGATAAAATAACATTAAAAGTACTCAATAATTAACTATAGTTTAAAATATTTTCTACATAAGCTGTACTCATATATTTTATTTTAAAAAATAATTATTTGTAACTCATCGAGATGACATATATTATTGTGATTTCAATACGATAGAGTTATTATTTATGGAAGTTCATTATATATAATAAATTTATAATAAAATTAAAACATTGGACCTACACATTGATTTATATACCTATTAATTGACTCAAAATATTATTATTCACGTAAAATATTAGAATAAATGTTTTAAGAAAATGCGTGGTAAAATTATTTAATATATGAATTAAACATGAAGTGAGATAATATATGTCGTATTATGTGTAATATATGTTGTATTATGTGTACATGCATGGACACAAATTTTTAATTAACTTTAATTTAGGTTGATCGGTAAATATTTTTATCACAAATTCAAAATTTCTAACTATGAATCTCTATTCTTATCTTCCAATGTTAAATAATTATTTTACCTATACATACATTTATATTCAATGAAAATGTAACTTATATGAAACACACACTTTTCAAAGAGTATGATGAACATCTAATTCATGAAAAATATTTTAATTATATTTTCTTATATAATTTTTCAAATAACAATCTATTAATTAATAAATAAAATAATATTTAATTTATAGTTTTTTCATATTTATTAACTAATATATAAAAAATAAGGACCTAAAAATTATAAGATACAATGTGAGTATTTTCTAAAATTAATAATCTTTATTTCTCAAACATATTAACTTTCTAAAAATTTATTTTTGCAAAAAAAAAAATAGAAAAGGACCTAAAAATTGTGATACATATATGATAAGATAATGTTTGTTAAATTAATGCCTATAAGATAGAGATGAGATAATTTTCGATCAAAATAGAAAATGCCTAAGATAAAGTTAGAATGCATTACAAAAATATTTTTCAAATATTTATTAATTCTGTTACAATTGAGAGAGTAAGAAAAGTAGGATATCATGTAACGCCCAAAAAATTTAATGAAAATATTCTGAAAAATACTATGACTTAGAAAAATAATATGACTTAAAGTTAGTGACAAACTGTCAAAAAAATGGCTTGAAATGGCCATGGCAAACCGTTTCCGTAGCCATTCTCAATTGCAGCCAGAATGCATTTTGTGCTGAAATTTAAGGGAGAACCACCACCAGAACGCCCAGAGGCCATTCCAGAGGCCGTTTGGTCTGACAGAAATGTGTATTTAAATGACTTAAAGCACTCAAACCGACTCAAAAACATTCCTCACTCCTCCTAAACATTCTCCCAAAGTTTAACCATCATCCTAAGGCTTCCTAACTACAAAATTATCCTACAAGCACTTAAATTATAGTGGAGTCGATACTAAAACACTAAGGTAAGTATTTATGAAAGGTTATTAAGGTTGATGCTTTGACCTTTGATGATTTGGTTTGAATTAAACTGAAAATCGCTGTTGGAATTTTTGTATGGAAGTGAAAGAACTTTGAATTTATGTCATGTATATGATAAGATGGCTTTGAGGAAGAAGGGTTAATGAAAAAGAGTTATGAAAAAGAGTTGTTTTAGGTTTATAAAAGGTTTATCCAAAAATTGTATGGGAATGATTGAGTTAAAGTTAGAATGATGGATTGATGATGCTAAGTTTAGAATTAATGTGAAAAAGTTAATTAATGATATGTATATACTTAAATTCGTACAAGAGGCTCCGTACGACGATCGATCGAAGGTTGATTCCGTGTTGACATTGTCAATTTTGCTTTACGAGGTAGGTGTTCTAAGCTTCTATATGTCTAAATGAATAGCGTAAAAGGTGGAAAGATTATTGAGGATTATGTTCGAATGTGATGATATTGGAGTGAGTTATGACATGATATAATTTAGTGAATCATGATGTGAAGAAGATAAAACGGTTGATTTAGAGTTGAATTCATATATGTTAGTAAGTTTGACTATGATTAATTAAGATAGAATATGAATTTCAATGTTGATGAATATGAGAAAGCTTGAATTGGTTTTCCTAGTTTGTTGATTTCTAATTGATATGAATGATGAGGCTATATTTTGGCTATATATATCTTAATTGAAGAAATGTTGACTAGAGATTGATGAATATATTTGTATGGTATGTTTTGATATGCTTTCTTTGTTCTATTATTGTGTGCTTAGAATAATATACTGGAAGGCATGATACATACGATCCTGTGTGGTATTTTTATTGTGCCCTTTGTGAGCTGTACTATGTTGTGTGCTGATACGAATGTCATTCCTGTGCTATCTGCTATTATGAATGTCATTCATACTGATAAATGTCATTTTATACATATTATATATATATATATATTTTACGGCATTTTTTTGGTTTTTAGACTAATGGCAAGATATCTGCATAATTTTTATAATTTTTCATATCTTTAGGTCACTCACGGATTTTGGATCAAAAAGGGCGAAATGTGGATCGAAACGAAGCGAAATCATGAAGAAATGCAACACGTGCCAGTCTGAACAACCAATAGAACGACCAAACTAGCCATTCCAGTCACTGTTTCATTAGAACGGCCTATGGAACGGTTTCCATGGCCGTTCCCATGCCAGTTTCCAACGATGAGATGCTTAGAACGGCCCGATGAACGGGTTCTGCCCGTTCCAATGGCCGTTCACAACTTACGGGGTCCGAAAATTGCCCTTGTATATAAAGGATTTTAAGTGCCAAACATAGGGTTACACAGTTTTCATAACTTAGGTGACCAAGAGACTCAATTGCAGAGCGAACGAAGCGGAAATTCAAGCCGGAGGACAACCATTATGAAGATTCTTGTGCTAGATAATCGAACTATTGATCTTGTAAGAGTTCCAACGGGTTTTCTGTCTTTTGCATGGATATCTTTAGTTTTTTTTGTTTGATTTAGTTTGAACATGAGATAAATTTGTTATGGATATCTAGATTAGACAAATCCTGTGATGAATTATTATTTATGACTTTATTGATTTGTGGTGTTAATGAATTTTTATTGAGATTCAATTGTGGTATTGAATGTTGTTTATGTCTTTGCATTATAGGTTGAGAAATCATCTTGCAAATTAAGTCTCCCATAATTGAAAGGAGTTGCCTGCAATTCAAAAGATAGAATTACAGAACTCCTCCGTATTGGTGTAATGTTAATAGAGGAATGTACAAAACTTAATGTTGGATTAGAAGTTTTAGTTTAAAAGAGATTTTGACTAATCAATTTAATCTTAATTGTTAATCTAATCGAGAGATATTTTAACAAATAATAGACATTCCTGCGGTCTAATATTCATTCATTCACAAATTAATTGAGTTATATAAGTATGAAGTCATAGGAGGAGTTGAGTCTAGGTATCCACTTCTCTCCATTTGAATCAAACCAGTTCTTTTGCTTTGTTCTTGCTTTCTTGCTGTTAATTGCGTAGTTTAATTTTGTTGGTAATAATTAGTTAATTTTTTTCACACTTAATATTTTTCCGGTTAGATAATAATTTAGGTTAATATAAATATTTTATTGTTGTTATAAATATAATCATAAAAATAAAAAAATAAATAAAAATATTCATTTTTTTTATTTTAAGTTCTCTTATGACACTTTTTAATTTATTATTTTTTTATTGTTGTTATAAATATTTATCTAGGTAGTGTTTGTTAAAATAATGCCCGTAAGATAGAGATGAGATAATTTCGGATCAAGATAGGGAATGGTCAAGATAAAATTGGAAAACATTCCAAGAATATTTTCAAGCGTTTGTTAATCTAGTTGGAATGAAAAAGACTAAGAAAAGCAAAAGATTAATATAATATAACTGTTATGGGAAGCTTATCTTGGCTTCGTTACAAATTTTAACAAAAGCAAGATATGCATTCAGTTACAAATTTTAACAAACAATATGGAAAGATAAAAAAAACTATGGATTGAATGCTTTCCATCTCATCCCAAATATCTTAGAAGTTAACAAACACCATCCTAGTTAGATATCATCATATTAGTTACAATATTCATCCATTCAAGATGAATAATACTAATAATATCAAATTAATTATCGTTTTATTTTTATTTCAAAAAAATATTATTATATATAATTTTATTATTAATAAAATAAAGAAGAGTGAAATATCTTATTATTTAAAAAATTCATTATTATCAATTGAATTGGACGAAACATGATGATGCACTTGTATAATGAAAATAAAATAAAATAAAAAGTGAAATAATATTTTTTTTACAGAATAATAAAAGAAAAATAAAAAATATATAATTAAATTAAAACATGTCTTCTATAGTTTTGTAAAAATCACTTTTTATAGTAAGTATTAATTAAATTATTTCTTTTATATTCTCTTTATTTCCATTAATTTTGAGAATATTTTTATATTAATTACCTTAAATATATTTAATATTTAAATTTAATTTTGAAAAACCAAAAAATGACACGTAAGCGTGCATTAATTGCATGTGTATTCTTCTTTATATTAATATATAGATTAATACATCATTCAAGCTTAAATACTTTAAGATTTTTAGTGTAGGGGACAATTGTTTACACAAAAAATAATTCTGGTCTGCACACCAAATTAACAGGACAAGCTCGATCCCATTAGGAAAGTTGACAGAATTAGATGAAGGAAATAAATCTAATCAAGGAAGAATATTAAAGGAATATTTGATTCATTCTTCAAAGGCAACAAAATCAATTTAAGGGGAATATTTGTTTGTCAAAGGAAAGATAATTTGGCTGCCAAACGAAACAATTCTGCCGCTAAAGAAAATTATCTTGCTGCCAAATGAAGGCAACTCTGCCAGAAACCCTACAATTATCGTGAAATGGAACACACACTGGGACTCATCAAACATTCATCATCAGACAGCAAACTCATTCCTTCACTGTTTTAGCCATTGACAAAACTTTATTTTTTGTATTCTCCTTATACTTTGCCTCATCTTTTGTTTCTTGTTATTTAATTATTTTCGATTTGACGATTTTGCGTCCATTGAGTCAAGGTCCTAGACAAACTCAATAATATGGCGTTTTTACACGAACCTCCACAAGCAGTAACAATACTTCGAAGATAGGTAAAGAAATCACTAACTCATATGTTTGTCTGACTTGTTGAAACAACAACGAATTGAAGTTGATGGGCAAAACAATGAATATAGTAAGCGCTAGGATTCTCCTTTAAAATAAGTGTCTTCAAGATATTGAATTCACCCTGCATATTTGAAGCATCATTATATCCTTGGCTTCTCAATTTGGAAATAGACAATCCATATGTGGCAAAAATAGAATCAGGAGTTTGCTTCAAAGATACAGGTCTAGTCTCTGGTACGTGAACTATGCCCAAAATTCGTCCAATTATTCCCCCTCCTATCCGCAAAATGAATATTAACGCCCATTTGTTCCTTCACTGAACAATCATGAGATTCATCCACAATAATAGAAAATAATCTATCTCCCAAATTAGTCAATATGGATAATGCCGTCTCAACTGCACAGCAATTGGTTAATTACTTTTGAATAAGCGGAGAAGTTATTTGAGAGTAGCATTTTTTCGTGCTACTGCAACAACCTCTTCATTAATTGAACTCAACCAATCAAGCAACTCTAAAAAATTCCTTTGTTCAATAACATTTTTGACTCATCATCCCCCTAAAATGCAAACCCTACCGCAAAAGAAAATGAACTACATTTACGGAAGCAATTAATCGTTTTCTATATAGGTTATCCATTAATTCGTTTCCTATTCTGAAAGCATGTTCAACAATTTGTCTTTGATTCTCAAAATTTTCAAATAGTTCTCTCGCCTGATTATGAGCACTATTCACACCCCAACATCTTCATTAAATTTGTTTGTTGCTTCCTGAATCTCATGAAACTCGTAGATTCTTAACGGTTGGGCCTGAGGTCCTTCGTCTGAACTTTGAGCGACATTAGCTGGACGAATATTTGTTTTACATCTATGAAACAATGCAACAATAATAAATGTAACTAAAACCAGTAAAAGAATTCCTCCAACAATCTCAACAACAATAATCCATGCCTTATTTGAACTTTTTTTTTGGGCCCTGGAGGGGTTGATGCAGGTGAAAGAGGTCCAGTTAAAGGACTATTTGGTGGAACTTGAAGAGGTACTAATACTGTAGTGAGGGGAAAGATGGTGTCTTCCAAACCAAGTCTATTGGCTTCAGCTGTTGTTTCTGTATCTGCTCAAAATCTACTAAATCTTGCACTAATAGTTGAGATAAAGTCACCATTGATGACTGGGTAACTTAATAGATAGCTTAGACCTGAATCTTTCTGGATTTTAGTGGGGCAAGCACATCTCAAAGGAATGTTCACTCTTACACTGAAAACTACATTTCTGTCGTTGATGGCCTGACAAGTTGAGAGGCCTTGATGGACAGAAGTAGCAATACTATATGGTATATCACTACGCTGAACAACATAAGTAATGTTTTTTCGATAATACTGACCCGAACAATAGCATGTCACAGGAGCTATCACCAAATTGTCTGTCTCAAATGTTGCATCAACAGAAACTGAATTGAGTTTAGACAGCTGAGATTTGTCAGAACCCAAGAGATCAGAAATGAAAGACACATTATTGTAAGGAGGTTTTGATCTGAAGACGAGATAAGCCAGACTTGTTCTGTTTACTCAATTGCAGGAATAACCAAGTGCAGAATCATTTGTGTAGGCATATCGACTTTGTGTTTCCCAGATAAGATTGCTGAGCTCGATTCAATGAGCAATAAACAAGAACAAATAGAAAAAACACATAGAGGAAACTCATATTGAATTCAATCCAAAAAATATGGACAGTTTGGAGTTTATAGTCAAAAGAAGAATTCTTTGTACATTTCAAATGTATAAAGCAAACAACAGATCGAGATTAACAACTTTTGGCTGAAATTTCTACTATAATTATTCCATGTTTAGTATACATTGATTGTTGTAGCAAAAAATGACTAACGACGTGGTAAGATAGAAAGAATAGAAAGTTCTGGTTTACTCCATTTTAGTTGTTTGATGGCAGGGGCCGTCTTGACTTTGTTTAAGGCCCTAGACAAACTCAATAATATGACTTTTTTGCATTAAAAATAATTACACGTATAATATTTTTACACCTTCTTCTTGATCTAACATTAAGATTGACTATGCAATAAGAGGTAGAGTTACAAAAAAAAAAAATTTAAATCTTTTTAAACTCTTTTTTATACTTTTAAAATTTTTATTTAAAATTTATTTTTCTTATTTTTAATTAAAAAATTATTAATCATGTCATTATGTTAAATTCAAAAAGTTAATTTTTTAATTAATATAATAGTTAAATTATTTAGTCTTTCAATTTAATTTTTAATAAAATTATAAGTGATTTCTTAATTTGTATAATTATAAAATTCTTTTAAAAATTTAAACATCAAAATCTTTTTTATTATTAAAGAAAAATTTAAACGTTTTTAAATATATAATTTTTTATTTATCATACTTAAACACACTTTCATTAAAATAAATAATAAATTGTGATTTCTTAGGCTCCTCAAACACTATACCCTCCGCAATCCTACTTCTTTCTCTGCTCCTTTCTTGAGTTTCTACATTTTAACACAACTGATATTCCTGTAACTTCATGATGGACCCTCCTTTCTTTCTTAGTTCTTTCTCGTACTCTTTTAGCTACTGCACTTAACCAGCAATGTTAAACTCTGCTTTCACAGAAACAAGGCTAAAGGGTTCACTCTGCTTTGTGAACCATGTGAATAGAGAGTGGGCTAAAGGGGAAGAGACCCTCATATATGGAGTCACACTCACACCCTTACTTGAGCAGTGTGGAAGAATAGGCAATGGGTAGAGCTCAATTACATCGACTCGGGGGCTGAAAAATAGTAGATGAAACTTTGCTTAGGGCTTTGATTTGATTGGTACTAATTTTTTTAGTTATTGGAAAAGGAGGGTGTCTGGTAGACTATTTTAGTTTTGACAAAGCCAAGTATCCTGGAAGTATTCAATAAACTCATCTGAACTTCATCATCTTCCTTCATTAACTTATGAAATATAAGTACATTCCAAACACAACTAAGTCCAGTTTGTGTTTCTGTCTTTATTTTGAGACCCCATGTGAGTGGCCTGGAGTCATTATAACTATCACAGATAAATTTTTGCATTAGATTTGTGGCTTCTGGATTTGCTCAGATAAGTTCCTAAATTTCTTCCAATCTCAAGTCTTAACAAGCTTGTATTCTCTGGAAACAACCTTGATGGATTCTCCATAGAAACTCACCATTTGAGGCCCCTAATATATTTTGTGGCCCTAGACATATACCTTACCTGCCTATTGGGCTTTTTCCAAATAAGTAGAAAAAATGGGCTAATTACAGATTTAGATATGTTATATTTTTAAATTACAAGCTAAGTACCTTTTTTCCACCATATGTTATTTATTTGCAATGTATACAGTAGAAATCCTATACTTGGTTGTTAAGTATACTTCAACACTAATTATCTTAGTTTTGTTTAGTTGAAACGATGTTCCAATTAGCTCATGTTTATTTATTTATTTTTTACTAAGCATAATAATTAAAAAAGTAAAAAAAAAAAAATGTGGCCGGGTTCTAGCAAACGTACTAGGTCGGTGTAGTTTTACCACGGAATATACCCTCCGGGATCGAATCTCACAGGGAACAGTGTATTTAAATCGATTTGGTGCAATTAAATGAATGCAGAAAATAATGAACATGAATAATTGTGGAGTTTTTAGACAATTGATATAGCATACAAATGAAATTTAAAGTTTAAAACAATAGATAACGATGTCGGGTTTTCCTAGACTTCAGTAGCTCTATACTTGATTTCCGAATTCAGTTGAGGTTATCGTTGGTGTTCTCGCACTGTCCTTAATTAAGAGTTCCTTTCGAGATACTCAAAATCATATCCCTAATTCACTTAATGTTCTACTTTCGTGATACATTAAATTAATTAAGGTCATTAAGCTTACAAGCATATCATTGAACACATTAACACTCAAATGATATATTTCTATCCATTCAAACATTAACACTATTTGATTAGCCTCCCTAAGCCTCGGCTTTCGCAATTCCGGTTTAGGGTCTTTATAACAATAATTATCAAGCAATGCAATTAAGTATAAGTCGCCTTAAGTCTCGGCTTTCGCAATTCCGGTTTAAGGTTACTAACAACAACCTAATACAATTGCTTCAACAACTATCTTTTCATTTAAACACAATCAAATAGACAACAATCCAACAATCATGAATTCAATTAAGCTTAAACCTCAGCATTC
>CANYCX012529992.1:0-16005 GCA_948193385.1 Breynia disticha f. nivosa | reverse complement strand
GCAAGAGTTTCCATCATTTAACTCAGCAAAACCAATCCATCAATCTAAAATCAACCTAAAGTAAACCATCATCCTTCTTACCTTAACTTAGGATGAAAGATTCTCAAAAGAAAATCAACCAAAAATCTTCTCCTTGCTCAGTTCCTTCTTCTTCTCTACTGCCCTGCTATTTCTCTGTAACAAATTTGGTTTGAGAATGTAAAAGTGAGCTTTGTCGGTTAATCGATCGATATCTTTATATTTTTTTCCAGAATTCAGCATAGAACGCGTGGTGGAAGGAAACTACGCGTGGTGGCAGTGACCGCGCATACTTTCTGTCCACTGCGCGTACTTTGCGAATTCCAGATTTTCCGATTTTCTTCGATCATTTCGCGTCAACCTTCAATCAACATTTCGTATATCTTTATATATTAACATTTAAACACATATTTATCGTCATTCATGAAGAAAAATATTCAGAATGTTACATCACAACCCTCTCTAATCAACCTCGCAGCAATCACTGCTGAAATCAGGCAAGAAGGAATAGTCTTCCTTTCGCCTACTAACAATACTTGTCTCTCACCATCAACTTAAATCACGACTTCTTTTGAATAACAGTCGACCATAGCCAATTCCTAGATAACCAATCCATCCCTAAGATGACTCCAAACTCCGCCATCCTCAAAACAATCAAATCAGTGAAATAATTCGACTCACCAATATGTATCTCACAATACCGTAAAATATGTCTCACCAACACAATACCACCAGCTGAAATCAATACAGAAATAGTATAACCCAAACACACTATACTACCTCCAATATGGTCTACCATAGACTCACTCATAAAAGAGCACGTAGAACCTGGATCAATCAATACTGAAGTAGCATATGTAAAGATAGAAATAGTACCAAAATCAACTGCTTCACCTCTGGCAGCTAACCCTGATGGTGCTGCTGCTCCAATAGATCTACCTCCTCTACCTGAACCAAATGCTCCACCTCTGGTAGTTGATCCTCCTCTACTAACATGATTAGCACAGTGAATATTCGTAGATACCTTCGTAATAATGTTGTTGTTGGCTGCCTCCAATTCAACCCATGAACGGTGAGGAAGAGGTTAATACATGTGATCCGTTCTACCTTTTTACATCTTTATGAATGATCCATGAAATAAAGACACTTAGTTTTATCTTCATCAATGGACTTTTCAATAAGAGAGATGGAGAATATTCTTTGTAGGATACACGACAAGGGGGTTGAATCGTGTATGTCTATTTTTTGACTTCTTTGCAGAATTCTATCGGACTCTTAGTGGCAACAAGGGAAAGGAATAAAGAACACAAGATATTTAGAGTGGTTTAGACTAATCTTGCCTACTCCACTACCTTAGTACCTCTACTAACGATTTTTAACCACTTTGCTAAGTGTCACTTTCTAGTTCAATGAGAACTCTTTACAACAATCACTTTTTAGCTAAGTGAGAACGCTTACATTCACTTTCTAACTAAGTGAAAACTCTAACTTTTACTTTCAAGCTAAGTGAGAACTTTTCAACTTATACAAGATGTGTACAAGGTTTCACAAACAACTCTTAAGTTGTACAAGAATAAACTTTTAAGCACAAATGAAACTTTTAAGCAAAATGAGGTTTTCTTTCAAGATTGATGATTTTGTTCTTTGTAAATGTTTTCTATATGTTCCACACTCGTTTTGAAGCTTCTTTGAAGTCTTTATATCTTTCACTTATTGAGTCGTAATACACAGAAATAAAGTTGTTACTCGTCTTTTTAAAATTAGCTGTTAGGCTTTGCCAGGCCTGTTAACGTACGTTTATGTCATCCTTAATGTACGTTATCTTCATTAACCTACATTTATTATGCCCTTAACGTATGTTACTTTGTATCCTGGCTTTGTCTCAATTGATCCGAATACATGTCGCAAACGTAACTATTTTTGGTGAAATTGTTGTGCTGCTAAGCCTGATTTATCTGGCCTTAACGTACGTTACCTGTCCATCTAAATGTGAATTATCTGATATGTAGATTACTTATTCACTTAAGGTATGTTACTCAGCATTAACCTGACTTATCTGGACTTGCCTACAAATATGGATTTCTTGGGTTTTCTTCAAGAATAACGTGACTTATTCAAGACATAACGTACGTTATTTAAGTGCAGATTTTCATCCTTAGCCATTGATTTACTCTAACAATCTTCCCGTTGATCAAATCAACCTAAAATCAATCTTTATCAATTTCATCATTTTACACATTATCAAAATACAATGAGGATCTAAATATTAATAACCATTGATCCAACATTCTTTTCACTCTGTAAGTTTTATTTAAAAAAATACATACTTTGAAAAGTGATTTAGGAAACTAGAGTTTCCACCAAAACACTCTTATATAAGTTGGGAACATTGCTCAATAAGTTTTTGTGTAATACCCATTTACACTGTAACTCCAAATATCAAACACTTACATATTTTTTGTCTCAGTTCCACTCAACTCGTCATGAATGAACCAACTAAGTCCAACATCTCTTAATCATACATGATAAATTTCTTTTTGTAATATTCACACTCCCTTGAGTCATTCATGTAGGTAGTTTCAGAAAATTCTAAAATAGGTGCCAGTATATTTTACTAAGTGTAGGATACAAAATATACAATAAAAAAAATTATACACATTATTTTTCTATTATTTAATTTGACATAAATGCATTCAAAAAATAAATTAATTTTAAGACAAAGAATTATCCATTAATCATTGAATAGATAATGTCTTATCCTAAATCCAAATCTAAAGAGAGATATGAGGAGAGATGTCTTAATTAAGACAAAAAGTATCCTAAATTAATCATCCTTATCTTTTTCTCTCTCCGTTGTCGTGCACCACCTCCTCAATTTGAGAAATTTGATTTTTGCTAGGATTTTAGGTTGAAATTAAAGTCCTAATGCGTGTAAGTTAACCTAGTTAAACTAGTTTATATGTATTTAATCTTAATTCAATCTCTAAACCCTAGAACTTGATGACCAAGTAAATGAGTCTACAAATAAACTCTCATGGACAAAAATTTGGCACTATTCCTCTCCTGCTTTCTTGGTGGCCGATTCTCTAAGTCTTAAAACACTTATGGGAATTTTGATTCTAAGTTGCAAGAATCAAAGGCCAAGAACAAGAGACCTAACCTTTGTTGTCATGTAGGGGGGTGTGTGTGTGTGTGAATAGATAGGAGTCACTCAAGGGTAGTTCATAATCCTCAACACTCAAGGTTCACTTGAATTGCACAAAGAAAAGAGCTAAATTTTCCTATTCTAATTCTTCAATGTCTATGGTTAATTTAAAGATTCTGTTGCTTAGGCTAGCTAAAAATTTTAAATTTCACCAATTACCAATAAGTCCAAGGCCAAACTCAAAATTAACCAGATAAAAAAGAACTCTCTTAACTTAGGTATTGCTTTTCTGTTTTGTTCAAATTCAGAATCAAAATTAGAAATTGAATAGCATTGTATTAGAAACAAAATGGCTATTTGTTCTTTTTGTTTGGTTTTTACAACAATCAAAATCAGATTCTGCTTAAAAGTGTTTTGTACAATTTTAATTGAAATGAGAATCATAATCAGATTTGGATTACACCGTTTAATATATATTTTAATTGAAATGAAATGGCTACTTGTACTTTTTGTTTGGTTTTTTCAACAATCAAAATCACTCAAAGTATTTTGTACAATTTTAATTGAAATGGGGATTATAATCATATTTGAATTACACCGCTTGATATATATTTACAATTATAATAAAGAAATTAAAAAAATAAATTTTTAGTTTCTTTAACACATTTCTTTAACCGTGCTAGTTTTTGAGTTAGTAATATTAGTTGCAGAGTTGATGGGATGAGCAGTGAAAAAAAAAAGTTTAATGGGAATTTTAAGTATCCTATACAAAGTTTAGGGCCAAATCTAAAATAAATCAAGAAAAAACAACCCTCTCTCAACATAGATGTTCGCTTCAAGTGACACCCTCAACTTTTGGATTGTTGAACAAAAACTATAGCTAAAATTGTAGGAGTAATTACATGGCATACTTTTGTTTTATTTGCAAAAATATGCATGTTTTAAATTTTTTGAAGATTAGTAATTTTTATTTTTCTTATTATACGAAATTAATTTTTATGGTTTTAAACTTAATATAAATTTTATAAATGAATTCAAAAATTTTTATTTATAAATTTTTATTTATTTTATAAATTTAAATTTAATATCAATTTTGAATTTTATATATACTAAATTTGTGTTTTTTTATTATGTAAAAAGTGACTTTTATGTAAATATTTTATAATTTTAAACTTAATATCAACTTATGTAAATTTTATATCAATTTTATATACTACAAAATTAATGTATATTTATAATTTAATAAATAAAAATAAAAAAATTTCAAAATTTAAATAATTTATAAATAAATAATAGAAATGAAATGTACATGTTGAATAGACAATGTGCTACATGTTGGACAAAAGGTTTATGCAGAGTACCAGATACGGGCATTTTACAAATAATTCCAAATAATGGTGGTTTTAGGTGAAATTCTTAAATTATGGTGGTTTTGAAGAAAATTTTTAATTTAATTTATATATGTAATTATGTTAAATTATTAATAATTTAAAATTAAAACTCTACTGTAAAATTCAATGTAAAATTATGAAAGCTGTAATTTTTGTAATAAAATGTAGGAAGAAGAGTAATATGGAAAATTATATTACAACAATGAAATGTTATGGTGTTTTGTGGAATAAAAAATAAGAAGCAGACATTTGCATTCAACACAAAAAAAAATGATACTTTTAATTTACTGTATGTAATTAAAAAAGCATGTATTTCAGGCCTACATGATGCGAAATACATTTTTCTGGGATACATAACAGTGTAATACTTTATTCTACTGTCACGTGATACAGATTAATAGCCGAACACTTTTAATCACATACGATACGAGAATGATTAACTACAACACTAGGGCGGACCGATGCGAGTGCGACAATTTCCTTTTGCTGTTCGAAAATTGCCATCTCCTTTTCATCCAAACATATCCATGCCTCAATCCCATCGCCTTCTCTTGTGTCCATCAAAATAATTCTGTTTTTACTGTAAGGTGGACTACATACAACCCACAAGGGCTTTCCCCACCCAAAATCAGTATCATAAATTGGAAATTTGCACATGCTTCTAGCACCGTATATTTTGGTTTTCTTAATTTCTTCTATGGTTTTAACCTTTTTTTCCTCGTCGGATTGTAATAAGTTTGATCTTTTTATGGCGCGAATCTCTGTGATTTCAACTTTCTTTTCCTTGTCGAGTTTTGTTAAGTTTGATCTTCTAATGGCCCGCATAAGACTTCTTATATCAATGTCAGGACAAATTACCAATGTAATGTTTCAGAAAAAGATAATTCTCAATTGAAGAAGAAAATAAAAATATTTATCAAAACGAGATGAAAAAAGATATTTACCAAAGAGGGATTTTTTTTTTGAAAGAATCCAATCCCACTAGCCATACTAGTGGAATACCATTCCTTATACATACACTTATACATACACCTACTCTTCTCTTCTATCACAATACATCCGCCCTTCACAATCCATATACAATTAATGGTGGCTAATCATTACACTAATGATTATAAGCATAATTTAATCAATCATTACATTCATTATAATTTGAGCATCATTACTTAATTATTACTTCTAATAATTTAAAATCAAAATTCTTAAACCTAATACAATTAAAACCTCCAATTATATTTCATTTAAGTAATAATAATAATAATAACAATAATAATAATAATAATAATAATAATAATAATAATAATAGAAATGTAAAGTAAGAAAAACTTACTTTAGCTATATGTTCTCCAAAACCAAAGAAATCTACTAAGAATATGAGGTAAAAAAGAGGAAGAAAGAGAAAAGAATAGTAAAATAGAGGTTAAAAATTAGCATTCACATGAATGCTAATGACAAGATTAGCATCCACATGTCCACGTGGACACAATTGTTTGAACTTGGAGTCCAAGTGGACACTGACTAAGTTTTTTAATTTTAATTTTATTTTGTTTTAATTTTTTTATTGATTTAAATTATAATTTAAATGACATCGTGGTTGAACATTTCATTGAGTCTAGGTTTGTAGAGTTCAAACGGATTATGAATTTAGAGTCCACGTAGACTCCAAAAATTTAGTGTCCATATGGACTCTAAATTTAACGTCCATGTGGATTCTAAATTTAACGTCCATGTGGACTCTAAATTTAGCGTCCACATGGACTCTAAATGACCTCGCCAAAATTTTTCTCCATACTATTCATTATTCTGTCCATTGAGCGTCCACGTAGACGAGCAATTTAGAGCGTGAACTCTAAATTTAGCATCCACGTGGACTCTAAATGACCCCGATAAAATTTCCCACCATGTTATTCATCATCCCGCTTATTTAGCATTCATGTGGACTATAAATTTTTAGCGCCTATGTAGACTCTAAATGCGTGCTTTTAACATCCAATTTTATTTGGTCTCTAAATGCGTAGAATCTTGTAGTGTAAGATATCTCATGTCTGTGATTCATAAAACATGGTCGACGACAAAGATTACACTATACTTTGTTTATTTCCATTCCCTTAAAAATAATCGACTTGTGATGATTAGAATGTTACCTTAGTGCTTGCAGATTCTACTATCAAGGTCCTCAACCTTGATACCTTAAGTAATTTATTAACTATTCATGGATCATTTATCATTCATATAACATAAGATAAATATAAAATAATAAAATAATATCTCATAATTTTATTATCTCAATAAAAGGTACATATACAGTGAAGCTACTTTTTTTCACTCAAGAACCAATATCAATTGCAATCGATTTTCATGTTTACTTTGAATGAAGGTGTTGTAAGTTTGAAAAGCTCAAAGCAAGGCATAATGACTGATTTCATAATAGAGTCTGAGTATATTATAATGAGTGAGGCTACTAAAGAATTTGTTTAGATAAAGAAGTTTTTAATAAGTTAAGATTTATCCTAAGAATCTTAGACTTATTTGAGATCTTTTGTGATAATAATAGGGCAATTGTATAGGCTAAAGAACCTTGATCACCCCAAAAGCCTAAAAACATACTCAAAAGACATTACCTGATTAAAGAGATAATTAAGAAAGGAGATGTTAAGATAGCAAAGTGGCAATTGAAAGTAATGTATTTGATCCTCTTACCAAGCCATTGACTAGAGTAAAACATGATCATCACTTTAGGTCATTCGGTCTCAAGACAATGCCTGATTGGGACTATGGCTAGTGGGACATTGTTAATGTAAGCCCTAACAAAATTAATTGTACTTTGAATTTTATTATTTGATATAATAAAGACAAGATAATTATTGTAACATTACATTTATAAACAATCATCCAAAACTAAAATATTTCCTTTCATCAAATTTAATGTTCATTTCTTTCATTATCCTAGCCTATTTTCTTTTAGTTTACAAGTTTCTAACTCTAACCCATGGCTTCTCTCTTATAAAGTTTCCACCTTTATCTCCTAACTTTACTAACATGATCCATCTTCCTCATTCTTATATCACTCAAAGCTCTCACCATTCTAAGGTTTTTACACATTCCACCCTCTTCACCAACCTCTCCATTTTTTTTTAATTTTATCATAAAAATCAACACTTTCTTCTCCATATGAAATCAAATATTCAATCCAACTTAAATTTTGAATTCCATTTCAAATGGGCAAGTGGTGGGCAGTGCACAGTTTGGTACATGGCTTTCCCAAGCTATGAACCAAGTCGTGCACACCATATTCCTCCCTTTTTTTGCAAACTTTTGTACAAAACATATCGGGTTCCATTTTGTTATTATTTTTATTTATTAACTAAAATTATTTAGAGTAAATTTGAGGTTTTCATAATTTAAAAAAAAAATTTATTGATAGATGTTTTGATCATCCCCACATTTCGTCTAATATTGCTATCATAATTAATATTATTTTAGAAGAGTATCAATTAGTTAATAGAATGTTTCTATTTTATTTGATAATGAATCAACTAATAGCGCATCAATAAATGAATTGAAAACATCTTTTCGTTCTCATTTTATTGGTACTTTTTCCATATTAGATCTGTTTTTTATATTTTAAACTTGTGTGTGTAAGATAGTTTGGAAGAAATTAAACATTATATTTCTCTGATAAAAGATGTCTTAACTTATATTTGATTGAGGTCTAGAGCCGAGAGAGAGTGAAATGATTTTTGTAGATAAAATAATATTCCACCAAAATATTTTTAAAAGATGTAGGTCATAGATGGAATTCAACTAATAATTTACTTTGTCAATCTAGTGAATATGGACATTTTTTAGTTCTTTTTTCTTTACAATATGCTCCTTCTAGTCATCTTTTACAATCTATTTGGAATTTTTGTAAAAATATTATATATATTTTACAAATTTTTAATGCTATTACTTATTCTTTTAGTCATATTTAAATCAATCTCATATGAATTTTGTGAACAAGCTTAAATATAGCTAGTGCTTTTAGTGAAGGTTAAAAAATTGATTTGATATGTTATTTTTGAAATGAAAAAAACGATTAAATTCTTTTAAGATTATTTTTGATGTTTATCTTATTGCGTTTAGTAATCAATCGAATCTATTATCTAATTTAACAAAAATTGGTTTCCGAATTATAACTAACAAGTGAAAATAGCATAAATGAAAACTAAAATGAGCAGAATAGAATGAAGCAAAATATGCGAAAGAGAAATGAACAAATTCAAATGGGAATAAAGAAGATATTTAGATGTTGACTGGTCCTAGGACTTCATATGCGTTCAAATTGATTATTTGAGTATCAATGATTCTTGGACCTCGAAAATGTCTATTATATGTCAAAGTATCTCTCAATTAAATTAACAACTAAGATTAAATTAATTAGTCAAAATCTCTTTTAAACTAAAACTCCTAATCTAGTATTATTGTTTAGTACATTTCACTATTAGCTTCACACTAATACAGAAGAGTTCTGCAATTCTATCTCTAGAATAACAGTCAACTCCTTTCAGCCATGTGAGACCTAATTCACACTAAAACTTCTCAATTAATGAATGTGAAGTTAATTTACACCAAAAGGTAACACATCACTATTAACACAGCTGAGTCTCAATATATCTCATTGAAAATAAGTCAAGCAATCAAGTCAAAACATATAATCCATCAAAGGAGTCATCTAATCTAGATATCCATAAAAATTTAGCTCATAGTGAAACTAAACCAAACACCAAAGCAAATGAAACACAATGTGACAAACAATGAATCCATAAAATTGCTAACAAGGTTTGACAAATCTATGATCTATAGTAGAAATCTCTTTGTGCGGTGTTTTCCCTGCTCAAATCTTCGCTTCTCTCGTGCTGACATTATAGTTCTAGCTCCTTTTCCTCTAATAGCTGCTCTGAACACAAAAACTTTTTTCTGATTTTCCAAAGAACTATTTATATGAAACTTTAAAATGTGAACAGTAAGTCGCGAACAGCCCGCAAAATGGGTTAGGCAAAACGTTTCACAGGTCCTTTACTAATACGTAGTGTGAATTCTTCAGGTGGAATGGTTTGGGGAATGGTTTAGTTAAGCCGTTCCATAGACTGTTTCAAACCTTCTATTTCTCCTATTGAAGTGAACAATTTTAGGAACAATTTGGGCCAAACTGTTCTGCAGATCGTTTAATCCCTTCTAGATCTACAGTGGATGTGAACAATTTAGGGAGCGGTTTGGATCAAACCATTCTACAAACAGTTTGAAAGCTTTTGGAACTCTGGAAATTGAATGGTTTCACAAACAATTTGCAGAGGTCGTTCTACAAATCATTTGCACTCCACCTTTCATTCTTTTCCTATTGTTTCGCTCTGCTTCGAATCAAATTCTGTCCTTTTGCAATTAAAACTCTACGAGTGACTTGAAGACATAAAAACCATTGAAATTAAGCAAAAATGTTACCAAATTGGTCGATAAACCTAACAATGTCTTAAAAACGAGTATAAAATATATGTACAAAATGACATTTATCAAACTTTCCCATACTTAAGTCTTTGCTTATCCTCAAGCAAATAGTAAAAAACTATGCTTAAATGACATAAAACAGGCTTGATTCACCTAGCATCACAAATTTCTATACAGTCTCAGAAATAGTAAAAGAACACAAATTAAAAAAAAAACACAACCAACAATGACTAATAGATAAAAACTAACAAATTGACACACAAAATATGCAAAATTTCATCCAAAGAAGATCCCATATGTGTGTGAACCAAAATCAGAAGAATCCCAAAAATTAATCCTGCAACCTTTTCAAATCAATACGACCAAAACTATAGTCTAAATATAATGTAATCAACCTCAAAAGGAACAAACAATTTAAAATAAAAAATGGTCAATTTCACTTTTTTAGTTAACCGATGTCATCGAGTGCAGTTTACGCTCCATCTCAATTTTTCACTTGCTCGATTGCTACAAACTCATTTTGCTTCATGACATTTTTTGGTTTCCACTATTACAATTCCTTATTTTATGCAAAGACCACCCACTTTTAGTGGTTGCCCTCGGTTACTCAAGAAATTCATAACAGAGGTGTTTTGCATACTCATATCTTCTTAAAAAGACAGAGGAGTAGAGCTTTTCTTTTGATATTTTTTTCTTTTCTTTTCTTGTTGCTTATCGAGTTTAGATTCAATCGAGCAACAAACACATTTTAAAATGATAAATGATCAAGCTCAATTTCAATTAAATACAAATATTTAACAAGACAACAAAAGAAAAATTGAGTGTAAACAGTTGCAAAATAAAATTCAAATCTCAACTGAAAATGGTTAAATATGCTCAAAATGGGGATACGACTAAAAGTACAATAATACGAAATTATTTGACCAAACAATCATTTTTATCCAAAGAACATTGATAGTTATAACAAAGTAATTGAAAATAATAAACTTGACTAGATATAATCATCATGGGCCAAAAATTTGAATGTTAGATACAATTTAAGCACAAACATTTTTTATTTTAATTAACCCCCCTTCTCCACACTTAGAACAATACATTGTTCCTAATGTAAAACAAAAAAAGAAGATAAGGGAAAATAAAAAATGAAAATGACGGAAAATTTCCTTAAAGGGGAGTATGAAGGAAGCCACAAAGAGAACCTGTAAAACCGAGAAAAGTCGACCCTTGAACAAAAACAAAAGAACTGAAAACAGAAAAACAAAAACCCAAATGGAACATTAAACCAAACATAACTTAAATAGTAGAGTATTGATAATAAAACAAACATAATCCTACAAATAAGAAATAAAAAGAAAGACAAACGATATGAAAAAATAGAGTCCACAAATAGAGAAAAACAAAGCATAACTGAAACACCCTAAACTAATTAAGGTATTAATCTTATGATTTATCTTTTCTATTAACTCATAATGTGGAACTTTTAAAAACTTTTTCATGTGAACATGTTTTTCTGAAAACCATATAGAAGTCGTAGCTCATGTATGCATATAATAGTATACAGCCTGACATATAGATTAGTCTAGAACACAGCTCGTGTTAGTGTAATACCTCCCATGGGCAAGACCTCGTATTATATTAATATGTTCCTGTTCAACTGCAATAAAATGCTCATATTTTAAGCACGGCTTGTATGCATCTGATGTATCTCTGCATATTCAACCAAATGTCAACCTGTAATAAATCACACACACACACACACCTTCGACAAATTCGTCCTTTGGCCACTTTACAAATTAAGAAGATAGTAGTGCAGCATACTTATTGATGAGGAATAAATGTTTGACAGTAAAGACCTGCACAAAAGAAGAGTCATTTTAGACAATCCAACAACATTGGCACAAACCCACACCATTCAAGTTATAGTACCTACAAGAAAATATTTGGCCCATTAGAAAGTTGGTCTTTGGCCTTTGGCCAAATAATGAAAATTGCGAAGAGTTAAGCAAGTCCTAAAACAAATAAACAATTGGCCTCAAGCCATTGACATTTAGAGTGTGCCATTGGCAGTGTATAGAAATTGGCCTCAGGCCATTTCAAGCCAACACACCATACAGAAATTGGCCTTTGGCCATTTTCGATCATTATACACAATTAGGCCAAAGAACATATGCCTGAGCAAGAGCCATGACTGTCCATGGGAGGAAGCGTCAATGGAAGTCTATTAACAATCTACCAAAGGAACCAAAGCAAGGTTAGTAATATTTCTAAAAAAATCTTGGCAGAGTTTCTCCTACAATATGGACTAAACACACCTACAGAAGACTCAATTTTAAGCAATCAACAACAACCAATAACAATTATTTGGAAACATACCCAAAATTTCTCGTTGGTTGCTTGTCAATGGCATCATTTGGATTGCATAGTGAATTTTTGGAATTGGGTTTTCTATTTTGATGTTTGATTAACAAAAACAATTGATGGATTTTGTGGGATAATGTGTTTAGAGAGTATGATAGTGTTGATTTTTGGGTTTGAAACTTGTTTGATTTGAATTTTTGAAAATGGGTGTTGTAGAATGAAGCAAATAAGTTGGGCAGAAGTTTGGCTTTTGAAAAATGGAGAAGGTGTAGGTTATCTTGAATGGATTTTAAAATTGGAGGTTTGCCCATGAAAGGGAATAAATGGGTTTAGAAAAATGTTGAGAAATGAAGCTTTCTTTGTATAGAGAATAAGTTTTGAAAGGGAGAAAACGGACATGGATTTTCAAATTGAAAGTGGTTTGTGTAGAGCATGCATTTTGAAATAGAGAAAGAGAGTTTGTGCAGGTCATGAGTGTGGTCATTTGGTCATTGGGCAAAATTTTGAAATTGCTTAGGTAGCTTATGAAGAAGGCATGGAGGAAAGGTATAATGAAGGCTTTATGTTGTGAAAGTTAGTTTGGAAATAGAAATGGTGGCTCCTGAATATGCTTTATCAATTCAAATGGTAAAGATAAGTTATGTGGGCCTAGTGTAAGAATTGGTCCAATGTTTATTTTGTTTGAGCTATAAAATTTGGTGTAAATTAATACACCATTCAAGCTTAAATACTTTAATCCTTTTGGTGTAGGGGACAATTGTTTACACCAAAAATAATTTTGGTCCATGGACTGAATTAACCTGACAAGCCCGATCCTATTAGGAAAAGTTGACAGAATTGGAAGAAGGAAATAAATCTAATCAAGGAAGAATATTTGGGAATATTTGATTCAGTCCACAAAGGCAACAAAATCAATTTAAGGAGAATATTTAGTGGATGCCAAAGGAAGGTATCTTGAGTTAGTGGAAATTATTTTTGTTGCCAAATGAAGACCATTCCCTCCAGCCCTGCAAATATCGGTTCAGTACAAGAAAGAAGGACATCCAACAAACACTCATCAGTCATTAGACAACAATCTCATTCTTATTTTACAGTACTTTTCCAGCCATTGACGAAGCTTTATTTTTTCGTATTTTCTTTACATTTCGCCGTCATCTTTAAGTTTCTTGTAATTTATTATTTTTGATTTGACGATTTGAGTTCATTGAGTCAAGGACCCTTGAGGAAAGATCGTCCTATTTTCTCATTAGTAATCATTTGATTAAAGTTTAAGTTTTTGCACGTTTGATTTATTTTATGGTTTGGAATAACGGTAAAATTCCTGGCACGCTTGTGTTTATTTTATTTGTCTAACTTCATTCGCACTTTCATTGTTAAGAAAAGATCGACGTTTGTCACCCTTCTAAAATGAGGCAAACCCAATCGTTGGCAAACTAACCAAGTTTGCCTTCTTTTTCTTTAATATTGATTGCCAAAAGTAACCATTCAACATTTGCTTTTATAACATCACTATATTTGAATTCTCCTTGAATTTACATCCTATTTAATTATTAAAATATATAATGACATAGGGGAAATAAAATAATAAATAATTGGAACAAGAAAATTGAGAAAATTGAGTACAATGTGGCTATACGACCATGTGGCACGATCATGCGTAAGTTGTTTATTGTACATTGGTTGTGTCAAATCTCAAACCTAGAGATCTTGAAACCGAAATTAGCATTCATTGCATAAACATACATATCATTAGAACATATTCGATTGTTCATTCATTAAATTATTCAATGAATGAAATAGAAAGCTAAATAGAGTTAAATACAAAGTTTAGAACATAGTTGTGTTCATAATCATATGAACTAATTGATAGAGAAAGAATTACATTAAAAAGAATAAAAGAGACTAAAAGTGACAAAAGAAATCTGACAAAACATATCGAAATCCTAGATTTTTGAACATAGTTGTATTCATAATCATATGAACTATTATTTGCATTTGTGTGGCATTAAAATTCATTTTGAAAATTATATAATATAAAGGAATAAGGATGAGAATTTTTCAATTAAAAGGGCAAGGACTAAAGTGAAAGAAAAGTGTAAAAGATGAAAAAAAAATACAAAAATCAAAGCTTATATATATAAGACCAAAGTTGAATTCCTTTTATTCTAAAATGAAATGCCTAAAGCAAATAAACCCTAAAACCTCTAGAAATCTCTTTCCTTCAATTGCAATTTTTACTTCTATACATTCGATTTGTTTTGAAACAATAAAAATTAATCCCAAAAGTGTTTGATTTTTCAATTTAAGAGAAATAATTTGTGAGATTTTAGTGCTCTTATTGTGTAACTAAACATTGGATGCTCAGTGTTTTAATTGTTTCTATTTTGTAAGTTTAATTAGACTCTAAGCCATGTCTACTTTGAAACTAGAAGAAATCAATGAGCTTTTAGTGCAAGAATGACTTAATTTGCTTTATTATTTTAGCAGATATGTTCAAAATAGCAAAAGTGGACAGAAAACAAAAGACAGAGTCGATTCATGCTTTGAATTGAATTATGAGAACTTTCATAATTTGTACAAAATGATTCCCGTGAGTTTTCAAGCATCTAGATCAATATTCAGATGTCTATGAACCAGAAAAAATATGTTAAAATGTTAAATGAACGTTATGTATGAGTTTTCAAATTTCCAATAAAACAGGACAGAATTTGTCAAAAATTGACATGATCAAAAGAAGGTGTTAGAGAGAAAATTTAATAGAGGTCAAGAAGAACTATTTTTAGTGTTGATATGGAAGAATAAAATATCCAAAATTCAAGTTTAAATATCGTAAATTAACTAGTTATGATCAATAGAAGTTAGCTAAAAATTGAAGAAAATGTTAGAGTTGAAATGTTCATAAGCAAAACATGCATATCATTTCATTCATGAAATTGTTGTGTTGTATATGTATTGAGAGATATTGAATTGTATATAGGATACATATTTGGTGCACAGAAGAGAGATATTGATCACCAAACAGATTATCTAAGTTAGCTTAGGTAAGTATAATCTCGAGCGTGTGTTCGTGGATGAACTTACTTCACTTATATATATGTTTTATATGAATGTTATATTATATGTTGGATATTGAGATTGATGATAAATGTTAGAGATTTTTTAGAGTGTGAGTAGTTGATGTGGCGTTCAGGGGTTACACCATTGCCACAATTGCCTATAGCCAAAGTGTTGTTATGATTGATTGATTATTTGTAGTTGTTTTGAAGATTATTGATGTTTGGTATGTTAAAAATTAGCAAAGGTCTTACCATAATTTTTATAGAATGTAATATAATGATTGACAAATATTATGAGAATTTATTTCACAGGAATTTAATAGAGAAATGTGGCTATTTGCAAGGATCTAGAGTTAAGATCTTCAAAACTAGAGTATAAGATCTTCGAATCTGGAGTGACATTAAAAATCAAGTGTGTAGAGTCCCAGCAACCTCTAGAAAGGGGGGGATTGAATAGAGGTTGAAAGATTACAGATTTTTGAACGTTTTTTGCGGAATTAAAATGAGCAAGAGAGAAAGAGAAGATGAACACAAGATTTAGAGTGGTTCGGCT
>CANYCX012529773.1:0-10335 GCA_948193385.1 Breynia disticha f. nivosa | reverse complement strand
CCGACCGAACCGACCGAAAAAAAATCGGTCAAAACGGTTCGGTTAAAAATTAAATTTCGGTCGGTTCGGTTAATCTTTTTTGTCAATTTCGGTTAACGGTTAATTCGGTCGGTTAACCGAAACCGACCGAATTAACCGTTTAGACATCCCTAATCTTGTCTAATCATGTACTCATTAATTGTGTTATCATATTAAAAATGGTTAGCCATACCTATTGGAGATGCTCTAACAAACAAAAAAATTCCCGTCCACCTTTTATATGATCATCTTTATTTATTCCAATTCCTACAATCCCGTCTCGAAGGCTAAATACAGGGCTTATTAATTTCTTTTTTAATAGACTGAACAAAAAATTAAAAGTTAAATTACATATTAAATTAATGAACTATATAATAATAATAATAATAATAATAATAATAATAATAATAATAATAATAATAATAATAATAATAAATAAAACAATACACATTATTAAAATTAAAATATATTTCTTTAATTCAGCGATTAACAGACAAGAAAAGGAAGTTTAAAACAAAAAACATAAAAGGTCCCCACAAGAATATCCACACATTATCCTCCTCTGTCATCTTTGACCAAAACAAAAAAGTTGAAACATAACAGAGCGGGAAACAATGCCATTGCCAGCAACCAAGTCAGCCACCGTCCCCGCCATTTCACTTTCATCATTTCCCACTTTCTGTTCCATCAAACTGGACCCCACCGCCCCACTCTCTTTACTTATTTACGTCTCTTTCACCATTAATCTCAACTTAACGCTTCCATAATTACACTAATCACCTTAAATCTTAAAAAAACATAAATGCGTTTCAACTTCACTTTCACACGCATTTCTAAATCTTAAACTTCTCCGATTGGTTTTCTGCCGTTTATATGAGAATCAATGGCTTTGTATAGTAAAGACGTTGATCTAGCTTTTGAAGCTTCTGGAACTACTCCGTATTATCATCATTTTTCATTTATACTTTTTTCCTTTTTCTTTTTTTGGTGAAATTTGAAACGGTTCGTTTTACGTTTTGAATTTGACGTTTTGTTCTGTGTTTTACAGGGGACTAGATATTTGGTGTATTGAGAAATTGCGGCTTGTTCGGTTACCGAAATCGTTGTACGGAAAGTTTTATACGGGGAATGCGTATGTCGTTTTGAATGTGAGTTAGTGTAATATTGTTTATGAAATTTCGTCTTTGAATTATATTTGGTGTGATGTAATTACTGTTTGTTTGTTCGTAACAGACAGTTATAACGAAAAATGGACTTTCTCAGTTTGAAATACATTACTGGCTTGGAAAAGACGTTAATGAGGTTTGCTTTGTTTTCTTCCTACTTTATTTAATCTTGTCTTTAATTTTGTTTGATCCAGCAATGACTTGGTAATTTAGCTATGATATAATATAGAGAAAAAACTACTTAAAAATTGTTTAGATTAATGAGGAAGGTTGCTATGAGTATTTTTATGTTCTGTTATATAGTTGCTAACGAGCTTCAGCAAGCAGATAAATTTTCTGCTATTGATATGTTTTGAGGTCTTTTGCTATTAAGTTGGGAGACAGATGTATCAATTATCTTATATATTAGATTTGTAACGTCGAATTCTTCTCGAGCATTGGACTTACCAATTTCTGTAATTTGTGTTATTATTGTGTCATTTCATTTATGTATCTCACATTGTTAGACGCACATAAACACAATAAAGGTTGAATTTGTGTCTAGCTTGGGAGACTTCTTGGTGAGAACATGGTTATGCGATAACAGTGAGAATAAAGTTAAATTACGTAGGATAGAATTGAATTTCATGTGTTTTTACAAAAATATATATTTGACTAACCAATTCATAGCTTTGTTTTACTTTATTCTCTCTTATTCTCACAGAATTCTGTTCTCATCTAACAAATTGTGTTATAGTGTCAGAAATCATGGAAAAATAATAGGTACCATGATATAGGAAAATGTTGTTTTTTTTTTAAATAAGAAATTTTGCTTGCTATATTGACAGGAGGAATCAATCTTGGCATCAGATAAAGCCCTTGAACTGGATTTTGCTTTGCGGTCTTGTGCTGTTCAATATAAGGAAGTTCAGGGACAAGAAACTGAGAGGTTTTTGTCATACTTCAAGCCTTGTATAATTCCCATTGAAGGATTTTATTCTTCAGCACTAGGGCAAGTAGAGTGCGGTGGTTACAAAGTCAGCTTGTTAACTTGCAAAGGCGACCATGTAGCTTCTGTGAAAGAAGTGAGTGCTTTATTTTAAGCTTGAGTAATCTATTCATTGAACTTTAATGTTGATATTAGGTAGGTAAATGTATAATGAAGGAATAGGTAATGTATCTGTTAGTTTAGCTGCAAGCTTAGGAGAAAAGTTTTTAGAAATGATCTTGATATGTGGACTTAAACTTGCAAGTTGAAAGTATTTCGTTCATTGTGAGAGTTTACAGGCTGTCTATGCATATCTCTCTTATATGTATTCGTGTAAAATTGTTTAGATCTGGATGGCCTATTTTATGTTGTGCATGATGTTTAGGTGCCATTTTCTCGGACTTCCTTGAATCATGATGATGTTTTCATACTTGATACTGCTTCAAAAATTTTCCAATTTAGTGGATGCAACTCAAGCATACAAGAAAGAGCTAAAGCTCTGGAAGTTGTTCAATATATAAAGGATACAAAGCATGGGGGCAACTGTGAGGTGGCAACTATTGGTTAGACCTTTATTTTTTTTCCCTCTTGCTCTTTTTCCGTATGAATGGTAATATATCAAAGATATATATTCTATCATTTTCTGTTGCTGTAGAGGATGGAAAATTTGTTGGTGATCCTGATGTCGGTGAATTCTGGAGCTTATTTGGTGGTTATGCTCCTATTCCAAAGGATTCACCTTCTAGCAATAAGAAACAACCTGACACTCCATTGGTAAAGCTATTCTGGTAAGTTATTTTGCATCATTTTAAAATGTATTAGATAGTTCTAAATCTGTAGGATGCAATGCATCTTTGACAAAATAGTATATATTTATCAGTCAAAAGCAAGTATAGAGAGATAGTTCTGCAAAGTTTGTTCTTTGTAGCTGGGTTTCTGATCATGCATTGACTCCTGTGTTTTCTGCCCACTTAATTGTTTTCCTCTTAAAATTAGGATAACAACTCAGGGTAAACTATGTCCCTGTGAAGTTGATTCATTGATTAAAGAGTTGCTGGAATCAAACAAGTGCTTTATGCTGGATTGTGGCACAGAGATTTTTATATGGATGGGAAGAACAACCTCAGTGACAGAAAGGAAAACATCAATCTCAGCTATCGAAGTAAGAAACTGGTTCATTCCCTTACAGTTTTTCCCTTCCTCATCAAGGCGTGTTCACTTAATATAAAGATGGCTAAATCATTGAGAAGTGACAATGCTGTGCCAGAGATATACTGGTTCCAAATAGGCATTGATCTATCTGATACATGGATATCAATGCATGACCTTGTTGCTTAAAGAGGGATCATTTAAAGCTTTTAAAGTCCACAATAATTTGATTAAAACCTTTAAAGTATCAAGTATATGTCTGCATATATGGAAAAGTTTATGAGGAAAACCAGTTTGCTCAGTTTTATAATGTATTCATTAGGCTGTTGTTTATAACCTGATGATGGAATACCATTTTTCAGGATTTTCTGAGAGATAAAGGCAGGGAAAATAAAACCCATTCAACTTTTCTAACTGAAGGACTAGAAACTCCCGCATTCAGATCTCATTTCCGAAACTGGCCTCAAGTAGTGGATACCAAGCTGTATGAGGAAGGTCGAGAAAAAGTGGCAGGTTTGTTGAACCCTCAAACTCCAAATGAGATGATAGAAAATGATATCTTTTACCTAATGCTATTAGATGCATTTGACTTGATCATTTTTCAGCCATGTTTAAGCAACATGGTTATGACGTTAAGGAGATTCCGAATGAAGAAGACTATGAGGCCTACATAAATTGCCGTGGCAAACTGAAAGTAATTTCCTTCTATAATATATTTAGTTCTTGAATTATGTTGCCAACTGATAAAATCCTTGATCATCTGCATGATGCATCTTAATTCAGGTTTGGCGGGTTGATGGTGATGAGGCGACCCTTCTTCCTCTTTCAGATCAAACAAAGCTTTTCAGTGGAGATTGTTACATTGTACAATACACGTATTCTGCTGAAAAAGATGAAAATCTTTTCTATGCATGGTTTGGTCGTGAAAGTACACCAGTAAGTTTGGCAGACACTGGTGTGTGTGTGTGTGTGTGTGTGTGTGTGTGTGTGTGGATGTGGGGGGGTGTGCGCGTGTGTGGTATTGTAACAATATGGGCATTGTTCTGTTGAAGTTTTTGGATTTTGTTTTAACATAGAGAAGATATGTCTAAGCTAAATTTTGAGGAAATCATGGGTTTGTAAGTATACCTAATTTCATTATTTGGGAATAGAGATGCTTCTATTTTATTTGCTGGTAAAAATTATTTCCAAGATTCTGTCACGACTTTTTTTTTTAAAACCAATTTATGTACCAGCTGTATTTTTCAAGATTTGGGGAAATGGGTTGAGAAAAGTTTTATATACTTCAAAGATGTACAACCAATATGATTCTATTGCCACCTGCTCTAGACAAACAACTCCATAATCTTTGAAACTCTAGAAATCTTAAGCAATTGCACCTCGCCTAATTTTTCAGTTCGATTTGTTTGGGCTAGTTAATAAGCTCATAGTTAAATTTTCATACTGTTTGTTTTACTGTTGTGATCTTATTCTACATACAGGAAGATAGAGTTGATACCATCTCCCATATAAATGCTATTGTAGGCACAACCAAGGGAGATCCAGTTTGGGTTAGTTCTAATTTTTTTTTTATTAGCAACAATGTTTTGTCATGACAATTGACATCATGCTCATGTCCATAGAAACTGAGACTCGTCTCGTTTTCTGTTCTTCAATGGCTTGCTTATTTGATTTAATTACAAATGTTGCATTGTTATGTATGATGCATTAGCACAATACGAAAATCAAATCAACTTTCAGTCGTAGTGAATGCACCATGTCTCAGCATCTCTGATTTGAATGGAATGAACAAACATATTGTCAAAAGAGAGGAATTTCACATATATTAGAAAGAATTAAGATTCATTAATCATCACTCAAACAAATTATTAGCTCTGATTTGACTTTTTATATTCTTGATCCAGGCTCAGGTTGTGCAGGATAAGGAGCCAGTATTGTTTTATTTGATTTTGCAGAAATTAATTACTTTGAAGGTCTGCACTGATTACTGAAGGAGCTTTTGTCTTCCATCTGTTCAGTTTGCCTTTTTCCCTTACTTCAAGCTTATGCTTATTTGTATATGATATATTTTTATTTTATCGTAATCCATTAGGGAGGTTTAAGTAAACGGTATAAGGAGTTCATAGCAGAAAAGGGTATTCTTGATGAAACTTACGATGATAACAAGACAGCACTTTTTCGAGTTCAAGGAACAAGTCCAGACAACATCCAAGCTATACAAGTTGAGCAAGTCAGTCTCACGTGTTTGTTCTATTCTTTTTAGGGCACTTATAGAATTGGAAAACTTTGGTCAATTGGCTATCTCTTCACTAATGTCATGATTTGATAACCAAGCATTACATATTGCATTCCATCAATTTAACCATTATAGACAGATATATAAACAAAAATTTGCATGCCGAATCATTTGGATATGCATGGTATCTTTTCCTTAGCTTTGAATCTTCGATGGTCTTTTTTTATTAAATAATTTTTATGTGTAGAACATATTTAGATTTATCATGATCATCCATCTGGTGCAGGTTTCAAGTTCTCTTAACTCATCCTATTGTTACATTCTACGAAGTGGAACATCTACTTTCACATGGTTTGGAAATTCTTCCTCAACCATAGACCATGATCTGCTTGACAGAATGCTGGAACTGACTAATGTAAGCTTTCATATCATTTGGACTTGGATGGTAGATTGATCAAAACAATCATTTTTATGTTCCCAACTATAAAGAGATGTATCTTGACGTTTTCTAATTGATAACAGGATCTGTGTTCTCTTGGAATTTTTATAGTACATGATGTGGGACAGTGTTACCTCAGTAACTGATTTAGGAGTTTTAAATATGAGTTTGCCATTATTCCATCTGTGTTTGGGAAGAATATTGCATTATATTTCTGATACAAGCAAAGAAATTTAGCAATCCATGCCACAGTATGCTTGACTTTTCTCATTTATTTTACCAGTGATTACAGGACACATTATGGAGACAATAGTTACAGATTGTGTGTATTTAAATAGTTTCCTAACTACCTGATGGTAGAAATTTAGAAAGAAGGTTATTGTTTCAGTAATCATTTTCATTTAATTTGATGTTGTTTACAGCCGACATGGCAGCCAATATCAGTTCGGGAAGGAAGTGAAACTGATATTTTTTGGGATGCACTTGGTGGTAAAACGGACCATCCTAAAGAGAAGCAAATTAAGCGACACATTGAAGACCCAAATTTGTTTTCAGTCACATTTACCAATGGTAGGAAAAATCTTCTTTAAACTTCTCTCTGAAAAAGATGTTGTTCTGCTTCTTGAATGTCTTTATGAGAAATCGCCAATAAACTTCTAACAGTGTAAATTCAACCATTGCTGTCTGCTGGAATTGAATTTCAGGTGATCTGAAGGTATATTAGAAGATGGCTTCACAGGCATGCTTGCAGTTAACAGTTTGTGCAACTTTGTTTCATAATTTTATACATGATGGTTTGGGGGTGCCTAAATCTACAGCGAGGCTTATTTGTTTTAAAAATTCAATATTTTTACTAGCAAGTGAGAGAGGCTAAAAGCGTAAAAGTTGGCTTCATAATTGGTTGCTTGTTCTCTTCTTCATCACAAAATGATTTCCAAGATATTGCATATGAATTTTGTGCTGTGAATTAAACCATTTAATGCCTGGAATGATTTCTTTGGAATGCTTCATATTTTCAGGGGAAAGAAATATACAGTTTTACCCAGGATGATTTAACTACTGAAGATGTCCTGATACTTGACTGTCATGAAGAAATATTTGTTTGGATAGGACTCCATTCAAATATAAAATCAAAGCAACAAGCCCTGGATTATGGCAAGGTATGTTTTATTTCAGAAGTGTATGACATATTCAGTCAAAATTAACCATATGATGAAAGTCACGTATACTTGTGATTGTATTTCATCAAATAGTATGTTCACGATGTTGTTAACCAGTCACATTTTTCTTTAAGATTTATCATATAATTAATGGGGATATGATTCATTTTCTGATTTATTTTCTGGTTCTAGTGGGTTAACATCACTAGTGTTACTTTATTAGCCATTGGAATATGCATAAGCAAGTCAATATATAATTATTCAACAGAAATAAGTACTGATTTTCTCATTAATTTCATTGTTTGTATGATATATGTTTTAACGTTTATCTTGTCACTTTTGAACTGGCAGAAATTCCTCGTTCTAGATCCTTTGTCTGAAGGATTGCCTCCAGAAACTCCTATTTACATTGTCACCGAAGGGCAGGAACCACCATTTTTTACTCGTTTCTTTGAATGGGATTTGTCTAAAGCAAATGTAAGTCGAACTAAAGCATCACCCTGATGACAGAAGAATTATACAGTTATCCAGTTTTTGTACTGTATAGGTGCTATCATGGAAGAGTAGAAAACGAAGCATCTTTTTGGATGTGGATATTCTCTTATTTTTTTGGAATATATTTAACAACTCTAATTATTATAAGGAGAACATAAATAGCATCCCATCATCTTTCTTTAGATTTGCTCATCATGAGATTATGCCGATAGTTTAATCCATAAATTTGGTGGTTTTGGATATGCAGATGCATGGCAACTCATTTGAAAGAAAACTAGCCATTCTGAAAGGAAACCAGAAACATTTGGAAGTAAGCAATCTCTTCAAATTTCTAAATTTCTGAGTGATTTTGTATGTAAATGATTGTCGTATTTTTCTTCATCCAATTAATAAAACTTATTTCTTTACCATTTTCAATGCTGCTGGCGGAACAAACTAATGCATAAATCTGGCTTCATGAGAATTTTTTTTTCTTCCAACTATTTATGCATAAAACGAGTGCATTTATGTTGCTTGAGGCATGTTGTGTAGGTTCCTGGGAGAAATTTGCGGAAACCATCTTCCAGGGGAAGTACTCCAGATGGTCTTAGAAGCAGGTCTGTCACTTCAAATGGAAGAGGAAATAGTCCATCACCTGCATCTAATGGTTCAGGCTGGAGCTTTATTTCTGCAAACAACCGCCTGTTTTCCAGTCCAACTCCTACTGCTAGGAAGCTATTTAATGGTTCTCCCAATGGTAGTGCTGGTAAGATTTAACTTTTATTATTTGTTTTAACATGATGCCATAGAGCTAATACGAATCTGTATTTTCGCACTTCACTGTTGGTATATTAACTGTACTTTCTTGTTTAGAATTAATTGCTACTCAATCATCGGCTATAAGAAGATGTTTGTACGACACTCAAAAAATATCTTTTTTTTTGGTATTTTTGTTCGCGTTCTTTTAGAAGACTCGATATTGACCACTGGCATTCTTTCAAATAGTCTGAAGAGTGGATTCTGTACGTATTTAGGCACCGCTTGATGCATGTATTTGTTCTAATCATTGATGAACCTGTTGTTTGTGATTATCTTTCGACTGCAAATTCTGTGTTTGTTCATTTTAGGTTCTACTACAGCTGTGACTAGCTCTCCTCCTCAGAGTTCAGTTGAGGCTGATGATCTTAACATTAGCACACCTTCAATAACTTATCGGTATGAGCAAGTGAAAATAAATTCAAGCGAACCTGCGCTAGGAATAAATATAACTAAAAGAGAGGTACTGTTTCATTAATCATCTCAGACTCCATCTCATTTAATGTAGATTATCTTTTCAAACCAATGACAGCTAACCCAATTTTATAAATACTTTCAGGCTTACTTGAGCAATGAAGACTTTGAGGAGAAGTTCGCAATGACTAAAAGTATGTTTTATCGTCTGCCAAAATGGAGACAGAACAAGCTCAAGATGTCTCTTAATCTCTTCTAAACGATGCTTGTTTGTGATTATTGATTAAAGCTGAAAAAGACGAGCCTCTAACTGCATAAATGGGGTATAATCAATCCAACCACGAATTTGTTCCACGTCAGCTTGATCGTCCACACTCAAGAAATAGACGACTAAAATCCTGAAACGGCTGTGGTACTGCAGAAGAACATTTGTGATCGTCCTGGTATAGATAGAATACAAACTTTTGTGCAGTTAAGGTTGCCTCCTTCCACGGACTTTCGAGTGTTGTGTCCAAATGTTGGTAAAGCTGAGCCTTCACTGAGCAAGTAAAAGACAGAAAGCACCAGTGTTGAGTAATTACATTGTAAGTAATTCCTGATAAATCTTAGTGCTTTGTTGTTTAGATTTCTGATAAAGTGTGAACTGTAACCAACCCAAACTAGTCCTAAAAATGTCTCTTGTTTGCTTGACACAATATGCTCAAATTCAAGGCTTTGACTAAGTAGGAGTTTCGATAAATGGTGCTGCAGTTGTTTTCTGGACATTCATTTTGCTAGTTCAAACCTTGTTGAGTTCAAATAACCAAAAGAATGAGGATGAGATTTTGTAACACTGCCTTGAGGTTGATGAGTGTAAAATAGTTTGTAAAACATGAAAGTTGACAAATCAATTTTGTAAAGACGGACTATTATTCAGATACAGAAGTAGTAACATACATATTATAACAAGAAGGTGAATTCCTAACGTTTGTAAAACATAAAATATAAAAATTTAATAAGTTGTAATGAATAGAGATGGTTAGCACACTTGCCATATTTGCTAACTGTGATGTTAGGTTTACCTGCCACACAACACAAACATTTGCATTCATCGTTTTTCAGGATTTTTTACGAATTTGGTCGGAAATTGTTCTACAAGATTCATCGTAATTCTTTTCCAACGAATTTTGTTGAAATCTGGTTATCAGAAAATTTCCAACAAAATTTATTGGAATTTTTCCAACGAATAGTGCCTATCTCATTAAGTGGCGGAGCTACACCGGTGCCAGTGGGGGCCCGTGCCCCCACGGGCGCCGGTGGAACCTCCTGCAGTAAGAGGTTCGGCCATGGAATCTAGGTGTTGTGCACCGGCAGGTTGTCAGGATCCTAAATCTGAAAGGGATAGATATTGGAAAAGAGGAGGAAAGAAGAAGAAGCAGAGAAGGAAAAGGGGAGAAGAAGAGTAGAGAAGGAACGAGAGTATAAGAGAGGAAATAGTAATTTTGGTTAAATTGATT
>CANYCX012529554.1:0-13284 GCA_948193385.1 Breynia disticha f. nivosa | reverse complement strand
CTCGCCTCGGGTCCGCCCAGGTTCGATTCCTGGCGTGGGAGCACTCCCCTTCGGTAGCTCCTGTGCCTCTCGGAGCGGTCTGGAATAGTCGGGGTCAAATGTGGCCACCGGATACCAGGCGGTGTCATCGACACGGTGGACTTTTGTAACCAAAAAAAAAAAATCATGGTTGGGAAGAAGAATAAGTCGCTGAGTGCATCATCCGCGCACTGCTGTTGTTCGTGACGATAATATTAAATATTCTTCAAATTTACAATATCTTTTCAGAACAATTTTTAAAACTTCAAGTCTGAATTTTGGTGCGAAGAATCTGTAGGAGATGAGTTTTATTTATAGAATTTTAAGCATAATTGAGGTAACTTGGAAGCAGGAATTGAGGAGGAAGAAGATGTTGTAAGTAGACACTATTAAAATAACGGAAACCGTCAAACTGAATTGAAACGGGACAATAAAAAATCGAAACTGAAATTGTTCAAATCGGAATCGTGAAAAAATATTATAAATTGTGACATTTTGGTTATGGTTAAGGTTTGTAATTTTTTTAAACTGTTGAATAGTCTGCTGAACCAACCGATTTAACCATTTTAATGGTTGGGTTAACAACTAATTTTATTATTGTTGGTCAATTTAAATTTAACATAAAATATTTAATTTTTTAATAATAAAAATTAATTAATGTAATTTTATATATTTTCTATAAAAATATTTCAATTAATTATTACTTATAATTATTTGTAAATTTATTTATTTTAATTAAAAAAGTTATATCATTGTATTAAATTTGAAACTTAATTACTTATTGAACAATTAATGTGTTTACTTTGGTTAAGTTAAAATTTAAAATATTTATTAACAAAAAAATGAACCGTTCAAATCGTAAAACCGTAATCGTCTGATCAAACCTTCTAAATCTTTTAATTAAACCGTACTTGAACCGAAACTGTAACTGAACTATAATGAATTATAGTTAGAAGATTAAAGTTAAAGTTTAAACTTTTCTTCAATCAATCGTAATCGACGGTTTATAAACCGTAACTATGTGTAGCTAAGTGTAAGAATAATACCATGATTAAGACCAACATCCCCGTCATTAAATTAACTGCGAAAAACATTAAAGAACGGTCAAACCCAAACGCGCGACACAAAGTAGACACGTTTTTGGGCTCTCTTACAATCTCTGTCACATGTTGTCCCATTTTCTGACTTACTTAACAAAAGAATAATAAAATGTTTTATTTTTTTCTTTTTAAAAAATTGCAGCTCCATTGTTTCTGATGGAGCTCACGCGTATTCCGTAACTGCTTCTTAATGGAGGGAAACTAGATTCTGCCTGTAACTATCATGCCTCCCAGCTCATTTTCTTTTTTCTTTTTTTACCAATATTTCCTTTTAAAACAAGCATAAAACTGCCCTAAAAATCTCTCAAATTGGAAATAATTAATTCAATAATCTAAATTATTAATTAGATATAACTCCTTTCCTCTTAAATCTTAGATTTCATTTTAATACAATATCTTAAAATAAATAACTTATAAATATATCATTTTTTTTCTTATTCAAATAAACTTATATTTAGAAAAGATTTTAATAACCAATCTCAAGTTGACCTAGTGGTAAAGGGTACTAGCTTTACTTAAGTAAAGTCTAGGGTTCAAATTCGAGCTCCACTTGTGTCGACAGTCCTAGGGGAAGGAGCTAAACCGCTCACACCACATTTTTTTTTTAAAAAAGAAAAGATATTAATAAAAAGTGATTTCAAAATATTAGTATTTTAAAGTACTAATTTTTAAAATATTTATCATAAATAATATGATTTGATAGAAGAATTACTAATTCAAATTGTGAATGTTAAATTTTGAGAATATTATTAAGAAAAAAAATATAAGAGAAAATCGGAAAAACGGAAGAAAGGGTAGGTCCGAATGGAGGCCTGGATTTGTGGGGACTGACAAAGTTGAACAAACGTGGCTTACATCTTCATTCTATACTTCACTCCACCATTCTGTTTAAGCTCTCCCACTACTTTTTAGTAGTTCCACTTCTCTCTCTCTCTCTCTCTCTCTCAAAATCTAATACAAAGAATCAGTCCAACCAAATAAAGTAACCAACTTTTCAGTGAGTCCAAAAAAAAAACTTGGGAAAGCATTTTTGTGAAATTGCCGGTTCTTTCAACTAACTGTAAGCTCAGAATTGGAGGGAAATTGGAGTTTTGGGAATAAGAGTGTGATTGAAGTGGAGGGTTTGTGGTTTTTGGATCCATTTTTTCTTATGGGAAGGTAAAGCTGGTTTCTTGCCATCTTTTAATGGTTTTTACTGTTTAAATATTACTACTTTTAATGTTCTTTTACACTCTGTTTTCTTTGTTTATGTTTTCTTTTGCTTGCTTTGTGGTTGGATTTATTACACTTAATTATTTTTGCTTGTGTGTTTGTCGTTGTAAAGTTAGTACAATAGAAGAAAGATTGATTCATTTCAAGTTCTGTTTTTCTTCAACTATTTCTTGCAATAATGCAATTTCATTTGGTACTTAACGAAATTTGTCCAGTCTTTCTAGCTACGATGATTGTTTTGTTACTCAATAAATTATGTAATCATTTGAACTTTTTTGTTAAACTTATTTTTCTGAGATGTTTGTTTTTTTCCTTGTATTCTATATGTCTGTTGCTCCTTTTGAGATTCTGAATTGAAGTACAGGTGTGATATCTTGGTGCTAACAGTCCATCTTTCTTTTCAGATTCCTGTGAGATGGAACTGGGGCAGTATGGGACTCATCCAATTTGGTCATTTTCTTGTAGTTTAGCTAGATAAAGGGCTTGAGAATCAAACTTGTTGCATTATAAGATATGAAGATGGAAAATACATCTAGAGATGCTTGTAAAGATGGCTTGGATGGAGAGAACGTATTACATGGATTGAGCAACAATACAGATCTCGGTTTGGATTATTCAGAGGCAAAATCAAAAGGATTGGTAAGAAGGCTAAATTCACAACATACTCTAGTTTTAAAGTCTAAGCCATTACAGCGCAATAAGAGCTGTGCTAAGAATTCTTTCCTTCGAAGTATTAGGGTCCTAGACGGTTGGATACCAAAGCATATTATCACTGTCGATGAAATATACCTTCGTCGTTGCTTAGAATTTATTCACGTTACTGCCTCAAAAACAGCCCCATGTGACATATTTTTGAACTTTGGTTGGAGAGACATGGAAGTTCTATCTGATGGCTTTGCTTATGGAAATCCTTGTGACTTGTCTACAATTGGTTTAGGAGCTCCATTGGCATCTGATGATAGGAACAGGGATGGGGATGTTGTTGTTAGCTCTGCAGGACAGGGGATTGTTGGTTCAATCATGGGCTCCAAAAGCATGGTCAATTTACTGAAGAGTCCATTGTTACGGCAGTATGGTACTAATGATGATGATTCCAGTTCAAAGAAAGTGACTTTCAATGATTTTAAAAAATCATTGGAGTACGATTTCATGGGCTCTCCAAGTGAGTCGAGTAGTTACTCATTAAACAGGCTTGATAATGATGGATTGAATAAGGGAAACTTTATGCAGGGATTGGAAACATTGCATGAAAGGCTGATTTCTATGTCGAGTTCGAACTCCAACAGTTCAGGTTGTTCTTCTTCTGTTTCTGCCTCTGTCACTCAAGGCATGCTTCAATGCACTTGGAAAGGTGGAAACCCACATTTTATTTTTTCTCTGGATGATCAGAAAATGATTTATGAGGCCAAATTGTGGAAGGTTGACTCAGCCGATGACAAGGGTCTAGATTATATTTACTTAATCCATTCAAAAAAAGATGGTGAAAAGGGACATGGAATTGATGATAGTGATTCCCACCTTGTAGGTAAAATAAAGGTATCGACTTCTTTCACTCTTTGTCCGAGCAATTCTAGAATCATGGAAAGAAATTTTGTTCTGTATGGTGGTAATGAGCATTTTGTGGGAGAGATGCAAAGCCATGGAGTTAAGAAGAACAAGAGATTGTCAAAGAAAGTGGCTGCAGCATTTCGGAATAGTTACTCAATGAAAAAGAGAAGCAGCTCCAGACTTGGTGGATCGAGTGCCATGTTGGATAGTTGTTCATGGGAACCATTTCAGGGTTTGGAAATACCCAATGATGCACTTCGTCCAGTCAATCTTCTGGAAAATGATCTTCCTGCTAATCTTGAGTTAGCTGCTGTTATTGTGAAAGAACATCTTCCTGAAACTCGTCAGGAGAAATTTGGAGGTTGGGGCATGAAATTTCTCAAGAAAGTTGGTGTAAAGCAAATAGGCGATGCCACCGAAAATTTGTTGCCTTCTCAATGTTGTGATCGAGATACTGGCGGTTGCTCAACAAGTATGGATGTCCTCATTCCAGCCGGTCCTCATGGTGGTCCAAGAAGTAGACATGATGGTCCATCTAGTCTTATTGAAAGATGGAGATCTGATGGATGCTGCGACTGTGGTGGCTGGGATCTAGGCTGCCCGATAACTGTTCTTAAAAGCCGATCCAGCCAAAAGAGGTCTTCTCCTCAAGCAGATGTCCAGGGGGAATGCAAGCTAATTGATCTATTTATACAGGTATATTCATTAGTTATTATGACTATATGCATTAGCTTTTGTAATGAACAATTCTATTTACATGTTAAACCTTTTTTCAGGGCTCACAGAATGGCGCGTCTCCGATGAAGATCGTAAATGTCTACGATGGTTTGTATTTTGTACATTTTCAGTCAACACTCTCAGCACTGCAGTCATTTTCCATCGCAGTAGCTTTCGTCCACGCTCAGTCCCCTTCTCTCCAACCAAGAAATGTACAGAAGTAGCAAGATTCAATACTGAGGTTCATGTAGTTGTTGTAACACTCAAATGCACCACACCACTTCATAACTCAAAATTATTTTAGGTATTTTACACATAAATTAAGCTGTTTCTTTTGCTTTTAAAGCTTGACGTTTGTCATTCTTACATATGATGGTTTGTTTACAACTGAGTTGCCTTCTTTCTTAGGTTTGTTAGTTCTTGCTAGTTGTTGGAGGCTGGATAGATTTTTAGAATACAAATCTTGTACCCCAACCAACCATTTTTGATTGGATGTAATCTTGTTTTTTCTTCTCTTTTCCATGAAATGAATCACTGATATGTCCAGGAATTTGCTAAATTTGATTGTATTTTACTGATGTAATGTTCCAAAATATGGCAAAAGAAGGTTAATCTGGAACTCATTAGCTTGTAATGTTCCAAAATATGCCAAAATTGTAATTCCTTTGGCAGTATTTGCGTTTGCTGTTATATTTTTCATCTCTGGAATATGAAGTTTACAGCAAGAAGGATTGTGTTGGCCAATAAGATTTCATGTCTAGAATCAGATTGACCTTTCATGTTCATCGCTGAAATCTGGAAGATAATCACGCCAATGCACAATATCTCCGAAATATTCCACTAAATCGTATTATCTGACAAAGAAATTAAAAAAAATGAAATAAATATAATCAGAGTCCTATTGGTTAGGGAACCGAAATAAAATCCCAAGTAAATTGTATTTTTTTTTAAATGACATATATGTATTTAACAAATCGTATTTTTTCTTACAAAATTCAACCAACAAAAACGTCTCAAATGCATTTTCAATGTTTTTCTGAAATCATTTGTGGAGAATGAAAAATTTAGCAAAGTTCACAATAATATAAAGTCAGATTGGTACAACAAATGAAAGGTATTATCTTTTTCCATTTATATTAATGTATTTATAATTTTTTATTTTATTTTATGATGTTGTAGTTATACTCATATTTTATTGCATTTTTAAAATTTATTTTACAAATGTAGGGATATTTTATATGACCCAAGAACTTGCAGGAGATTCCACACCTCTCTCTACGATATGTGGAAGACTTAGATTGGGCATCAGTACTGATGGACAATATCCGCCATTGTCGTCTCGAGAAGAAGCTCGCTTACTTGTCGCAACAAATATTTGACATTATCCGAGCCAAAGCTGACACACCGCAACAAAAACAACAATCAGAGATCAACCATCGAAATAGGAGAGCTAATCCGACGTTACATACTATAGGCTCGATGTCACATATTGAACATCACCATCAAATGGTAAATATTCTTATTCATATTATTAATTTAATTAATTTTCATTACATTTTAAAAAGTAATCAATTATGATTTTCTTTGCAGGAAGAACGACTAAGTCGACTTGTTCAGTGTAAAGAGTTGTATGTACATCTCCAGCGGTGTCAAGATGGTGTGACTTTTGTCGATCAGGGGGCTCAGTAAGTAAATGTAAGTATAATTAATTTTTAAAAAGTATTAACTTTTAGTTAAAATAAAAAATTATTCTAACTTCCATTATATGTTAACAATATTTTTTGTAGGCTCAATATCTTACGATATTGACTAGACGATTGTCCACTCCTAGTTCGCAACCAACATAGGAGGATCGTCAGACATCATTCCTACAGGCTGTTGGAGGCGTTACGCCATACGATTCTATTTTTTGTCTCGGTACATATGGACTTGCATTATACGTGCACTTGACTTGTACGCATTAGCCAAACACATGCTGCATTCAATGCACATATGCAGACTATGCAACAAAAACAAGAAGCAATCTAGCAACTCAGCATGCCGAATTCCGACAATGCATAGAGGAGGTTAATGATTAGTTTCAGACGTATCAAACCAATCAACCTGTACCGTCACATCCACAATGCAATCCACTCGACAGTGACAACGACGATGACGAGACTCAATCTTAGTTTGTTTTTAAAAAATTATGCATTTATGGTATTTTAAAAAAATTAAATATATTTTTAGAATTCCTTAATTTTTTTATAACTATTACATTATTTTTTTTCTTTATTTACAAGTTAATTAAAAAATTTTACTTAAATTTTATTGATGTAATTGTACCTAGTAGTATAATGATTTATTACATACATTATGATAACATGTGAGGTCAATGACAATATTTTTGACGAAATTCGACGTAAAATATTGAAAAAACTTGTCAGTATTCACCTTTTTCAATGAATTTTGACGAAAAATACCAACGAATTACGTCGGAAAAATCTAACCAAATTTAGATTTTCATCACATTCTCTTCAATTTTCATTCTTAATCTTTCTTTATACATACCCACTATCATTTTCATAATCTCACTTAACTTTTTAACACTAAATAAAATTCTATCAATGTCTTTCTTATTCAAAATTTTTGTAATACATTCATTTTATTTTATTTAACACTAGATATTTTCTTTTGTGTTTTTGTGTTTTTTTAAGCATAAACATTCTATAAATTTATCAAAGATATCATATATTTAATAAATTTTATTTTTATTTTATTCTTATTTTATTATTTTAATCTTATTTTGTATTATAATTTTCATAATACTAATTTTTTTCTTTCTTATTCTATATCAATATTTTATTATAATTTGAATACAAATTTATCAATATTCAACAGTATATTTTTTATACGTTATAAATTATCAGAATTTAATGCTTTCTATTTTAATTTTTATTTATATTATACTTTTAACCATTTACAAATCTCAACTTTTTTAAAAAAAATACATACTACTTTCTGATGACATTCGTTGAAAAGTTTGTTAAATCAATTTTTGACGAATTTCGTCGGAATATTCAATCATATATTTTTCTGTCACACAGTCCATTCCGATCAAAACTCTCCGTTAAATTTCAACAAAAATGTCTAGTCACTGGTGACCGGAGTTTCCCGCCGATGATATTATTCTGACGAAATTGGACAGAATATACCGTCCCTATCGTGAGTCAAAAGAGTGCTTCAATCAAAATCCTAAATATGCTGCTCGTTTTTACAAGTTGAGATTTTGTCACTTAAAAATTGCGAAATTGTTAAAAAAGGATCCAAACGGTTTGCATTACTTTGTGCAACGAAAAATTCTGACTACAAATTTTTGCACCGTTTCACCAACGGTTTGGCTTGGTCCAATAGAAAATTAGTTTAGCCTAAAAATTTGCAAATTCTCTTGCAAATTTTTGTATGGAACTTATTAAATTTCATTCAACTATTATTCTCATTATTAATTAACTTTTATAAGATAAATTTGAGAGAATTACAAAAATAGATCACTTGTTAATAACACGACTCATTTAATACCTATTTACAACCCTTAACCAAAAGTATTATTAGTAATAATTGCCAACTAATAATTATTTGGGATTTATTTATATATTATTTTTATTTAGAATATTATTTTTGTGATGAATATTGTAAATAAGTATTTATTATTTTAGTTAAAATTATAATATTAATGTGTAGTTATTTGTCTATTAAAATAGGGTGAAACAAATTAAATGAATTAACCACATCAAATAGGTTAATGATTAACTTAACCTATTTATAATAAACGAGTCAACTCGTATAATCCGTTTAACAAATAAGTCTAGTTTAAATGAGACAAAACGAGCTCAGGTATAAATGATTCTAACTTATTTAAACAATTTAAAGTTCAGATTATGAACAGGATATATGGCCTGTTTACTAGACACGACCAGAATTGCCAATGATCTGAGAAAGTAACAATCAACCTCAGAGTATCCGTAAATTCAGTATATTCTTTTAGGCTCTGTTTGTTTGACGGAAAATTAATTCTTTAGTAAAATATTCATTTATAGAAAATTAATTTCTGAATTTTATTTTTCTGAATGTTATTTTCTCTTGTTTGACAGTTATATGAAAAATGAGATAAAAAAATATTATTTTTATGTTTGTTTTGATAGGAAAGACAAATATTTTTATAGTTGAGAATGTCAGGATGATTATAAACTTGAAAATATAATTCCATGTTTAATATAGTAGAATATTTTCTTTAAAAATAACTTGAAGTGATTTTGATTTGCCTTTTGACTAGAAGTTCATTTTCCGTTAATTTATTTCTTTATCAAAACAAACTTCAAAAAATTAGAAAACTATTTTCTTAAAAAATGAAATTCTTGAAAGAAACACAACATTAATATTTTTTACTATTCCATCTCTGGGATATAAAGTTTACGGCAAGAAGGATTGTGTTGGCCAATAAGATTTCATGTCAAAAAGCAGATAAACCTTTCAAATTCAAGCTAGATATCCGGAAGATAAAAACGCCAATGCACAAGATCTCCTAAATATTCTACTCAATCGCATTATCTGACAGAGATATAACAAAAATGAAATAATGAATATAATCACAGTCCTATTAATTAGGAAACCAAAATAAAATCCCAAGTCTAGTAGGAATAGGATTCTAATAAGCAACTCCATCTCTGCCTATCTAAGAGAGACCACCTTCATTTTTCTGTTTGCTTGTTACGAAAACAGCTTTTAATGTTCTTTCGTTCTTGTTACTAAAAGAATTTTATTTCTCCCCATCGATTTTGGAGTCATGGAGATTACTTGCGGCCAAAGGAAGTTTGATTCTACCTTGTTTGGAGATTCCAAACGAGCAAAACCCAGTGAAGATGGCAATGAGAAACGCTGGTGTGATCTAACAAAAGATGTGTTGGAGTTGATCTTTCAGAGGTTGAACTTTCGTGATTTGGCCAGGGTAAAGTTGGTTTGCGCTCGTTGGCTCTCTGGTTCAAAATACGTTGAAAGCCTTCTTGTTCCATTGCTTTTGGTTCCTCATCAAAGCAACTTGTGTTTATTCAACCTGGAAGACAACAAGAGTTTCATTATGAAAAACAATGTTGGTTTTGATTTTTGCGAAAATTCTTGTTGTCTTGTGGGATCTTCTCATGGTTGTATTATATACTTGGATGAAGATTGGTCGCCGTTTGTTTTAAATCCTTGGACGGGTTCTAGAATTAAACTCCCTGAGCTACTTGATGGCGATTGCATTGGTTTGAAGAAGAGTCTCAATGGAAGTTGTATGAGTTGGGCGTATCTTAGAAGTCGTGGAGATGATGCAAAACAACATTGGTTGAGAGAATTCATTGTGCACAAAGCTATCTTGTCTTCAAATCCTTTTAATGGTGGCAATAAGTTTTCTGTTGCAGTGGTCTACGGCCCACATTCCGAGCTTGCTTATATTAATATGGAAGATGGTTCGTGGACTCGTCTCGATCAAGAGAATTATCCTTACATAGACATTATATTCCATGAAAATAAGTTATATGCGGTGGAAGGTTTCACAGATCATGTTGTGGTTTGGGACATTAGTGGTATTCGCCCTAAGAAGTTGATGAAGTTAAAGCTTTCAATTCCAAAAAAATCGTGCGAAGTTTCTAACTTTTCTGGATGCGACCTTGGCTGGAAATCTTATCTAGCTGAATCAAGAGGAAAAATTTTACTGATCAAAAGGAACTTTGAAGACCATACCGATGGGAATGGTAAAGTGGTGCTTGATCCTGTGTTGGTTCTTAATGAAACCAATCATCCTCTTGTTTTTCCAAATGGAACAGTAGAATTCTGTGTGTTTGAATTGGACATGTTGAAGAAGCAATTCATAGAATTGAAGTCATTGGATGGCTGTGCACTCTTCTTGGGTGGGAATCACTCTCTGTCGATCTCAGTTGGACAAGACTTGGTGAGATGCAAACAGAATTCAATCTATTTTACTGATGATAACTGGGAAAGAATGGGTGAAGATTACACATACGGAGGACATGACATTGGCGTTTTTGACATGAGTGTCAGGAAGGTGACTGTGTTTGATCGTTTTAGCGGTGAAAGGATCCAACCATCACCTTGTTGGATTCTTCCTCAGCAGATATTTGTAGATGACTATTTTGTAGAGTAATTTTTGCTGCATTGTTAGCAGTCTAGCTAGTCAATTATCATTAAATCTGTGTAAATAGTCAGTTTCTTATGAACACTTTGATATCAAATGTTTGATGATTCTAAGTTTCTGTTATTTAATGACAGTGTATGGTGTCATTCTTCAATTGCATATATCATCATCATTCGGAACGTTATCCTTAATTCTGGCAAAAAAAATTGCATCTTTCTTGCTGCAAGCCGCCCAATATCGAATTCTGAACGTTTTTAAGTGCCCTCCTTTGCCTTAAAATGTTTAATCTACAAGAACAGTAAGAGTGAGCTGAGTTGAAGATTGCAATGCAGTTATTGAGAACCTTGAAGGTTGCAGCAATACATGAGCCATTCTGAGCGTGAACTTCTCCGATAAACCAAAGCCTAAAGAACATTCTGTTGCTAAGATTGAGACAAACACAACAAAGTCTCGATGTTATGGTTTATGACATGTAGAGAAATCCTAGTATAGTGCAAGTCCAGCTTACTCTTCCATTTATACATATTGGTTCTTCGTTTTGTTGGTATTATGAGTGGCATTTGCTATCAAACTATTTTCCTGCTTATTGTATTAACTAACGATTGCTTCGGACATTCAAACCTTCTATAAACGAATCTTCAAACTAGATAATCTCATAGCAGTGTTCTTAGACTTGGCTGGCCATCGACTCGGACGGAAAACTGGGTCTTGCGTTCAACATGGTAATCATTGGTCGGACCAAACAAATATTAGTTATTATAAAAAATAATTATTAAATATTATAATTTAAGATAAAATAATTATTTAGTTAATAAAATATCTTCAAATTAATATAAAAAAAATTAGCATAGTTTTAACTTCAATATCTTTCAATTTTAATAAATAAGTCCAAAAAGATAACTCAACTAACAAATTATTATAAACAAATCTAAATTTAACAACATACCTATTGTAATCTGTATGGTGACATTATTACGTCTTTACGAGCACAAGCAAGTTTCTTGCTTACTGATCAGATAGATTTATATCGAAAAGAGGTTGACAATAAACTCTTTCAAAATGAATTATTTGTCCATCTGTTAAAGGTGTTTCAAAAATGTCTGCGATCGAATAAATATCTCTACGAATAAATGGATCTGATCGAAATGACAAATGAAAAGATTTGTCCAAGCTATATATTTTGTCATCACTTTGTAAAAAATTATTAAGTATGAATATATTTAATACTTGTGACACGATTGGTGAAATAATATTATTTTGGTTATAAATATTATAAATGAGTATTTATTATTTTTGTTGGGGTGATCTGACGAAAGATGTGTTGGAGTTGATCTTTCAGAGGTTGAACTTTCCCGATTTGGCAAGGGTAAAGTTGGTTTGTTCTCATTGGCTCTTTGCTTCAAAATATGTTGAAAGCCTTCTTGTTCCATTGCTTTTGTTTCCTCATCAAAACAACTTATGTTTATTCAACCCGGAAGACAACAAGATTTCCATTATGAAAAACAAAGTTGGTTTTGATTTCTGGAAAAATTCTTCTTGTCTGGTGGGATCTTCTCATGGTTGTATTATATATTTGGATGAAGATTGGTCGCCGTTTGTTTTAAATCCTTGGACGAGGTCCATAATTCAACTGCCTGAGCTACTTGAGAATCGCAATGGAAGTTGTATTCGTTGGGGGTGTTTTTAAAACTAATCGAGATTTTGCAAAACAGCACTGGATGAGAGAACTCCTTGTAAACAAAGCTATCTTGTCCTCAAATCCTTTTAATGGTAGCAATAAGTTTTCTGTTGCAGTGATCTACGGCCCACATTCCAAGCTTGCTTATATTAATCTGGAAGATGATTCGTGAACTATTCTTAATCAAGAGAAGAATCATTACACAGACATTATTTTCCATGAAAATAAGTTATATGCGGTGGAAGGTGTAACAGATAATGTAGACATTATTGGTATTTGCCCTAAAAAGTTGATGAAGTTAAACCTTTCAATTCCAAGAAAATCGTTCACAGTTTGTAACTTCTGTGAATGCGATTATGGCTATTGTTGCTGTAAGAACTCCGTTGAAAGGAGTTTTGTTTGTTTGGTTAACTAAACAACTGTGGTGAGTTAATATAATTTTATAACAAAACGAAGTTTCAGAAAAGCTAGAAAATGTTACTTTTCTGAAACGGAGTTTGCCCACCACAGTTTTTTATATGATTTTACAAAAATCTTCTCATCATCTCTTAAATAATATTTAATTATCAAATATACTAAAACATCATATAAATACATCTAAGTCATATTTTTAACATATTAATAACTAAAGATATTTTTTTTACAATCTTACTCATCAATGTATATAATTTTTATAATATTTACATATTTATTATTCTTTGTCACATAGTTTGACACAATAGCATTTTGGTCATTTGATATATCAATTATAATTTTTAACATAAAATATACTTAAAAATAAAAATGCATAATCAAACACAATAATTGTGTTCATAAAACTGTTTTAAAACCACTGTTTACAA
>CANYCX012529300.1:0-11983 GCA_948193385.1 Breynia disticha f. nivosa | reverse complement strand
CCGATAGGTACACTTGCCTTTTGGTAACGTAGGGTAAACGTCCACCAAGTTTTTGGTAGTATTGATTATTTACTTTGTATCTAGGAGAAGATGATCGAACTAAAGTTGCTATTTACAAGTAGACCGATCAAACCTTAGAGCACAACAATTAGACTCTAAAGTGTTTATTTCACAGCCTAAGAGCCTTACACCGTAGCAATGGGGGAATGCATGCATAAATTCTATTTTTGCATGCTTTTTAGACCTATTTCTGATACTAAGTAGCAGTAAAAAATTTGTATTAATTTTTCATGATATTATTCATGGATCAGATATATCACGGCAAATTCTTCAGATTCTATTGTGGAAGATACAATGGAATCTAATAAGTGAAATTCCATTGTGGAAGACACAATGAAATCTGATAAGTGAGATTTTAAGCAATTGCTTACATAATCTTCTCTTGCCTGAAGAAATGATTTATTGAAATAAAGAGCCACCATTGATATCGACACATCTAAGATCACCAAATGTTCGGGAGTTCCTTTATTCAATCCTTTTTCCTTCTTATTGTTACCGGATATCTCGTTTGTGTACATTCTCTCTTTGTTTTCTGAGCCTACGCTAGAAATGACTATTGTAGTAGTTCTGGTCTTTTAGATATAGAATAACACCTTTTTGTACTTTATTTAAAAGACATCACAGTGAGAAGAAGCTGTAGGGTTACACGTTCCAAAGCATGTTGAAGTCTTATTTATATAATAAGACATCGCAGTGAGCATTGAAGTTATTGTAGATAGTACAAATAATGTACGTAACAGTGTTGTATGGTATAAATAAAGTTTATATAGAGTATAACAACGTTGCAATCTTTATTGTGCATAATCCTATGTTACATAATAAGACTAAACACACAGAAGTGGATAAACATTTTATAAAAGGAAATATTAAGAGTCACAATTTATGTTTCTTCTATAGCTACAAATCAATAAGTGGTAGACATTTTGACTAAGGGACTAAACTCACCATAGCTCATGATATTACTTAGCAAGCTAACCATGAAAGACATATACAAGCTAGCTTGAGGGGAAGTGTTGAAAGATATCCTCATATCAAATAAGGAGGATATTCTTATATAAATTAGGAATGTACAACATAAGTTTCTTAGTAGATTTCAATCTACATATTATTCATTGCCTATATATTCTATATATATTGTAACAATACAGAGAAGAAATAAACAACAATTATTCATATTTGTTCAGTTACCTCTTTCAATTTCGATCAAATTGCAGACGAGGAACAAATTCCCCATGAATCTGAGTTCAATTGTCACCCATACATATGTATTTGATAGCAATTGTTATTTCTTTAGAAGAAGTCACTTCCTTCACCATTTCACTAATAAAATCAATGACATTTTTGTTCTTGCTCTTTTCCTTTGAAGTTGGCTTATGTTAAGTTTGTAGTGGAAAGACAACGTCGTCATCTAATTGTGAATCAATTGGATATTCTTAGTAAATCTCAATAGTAGCTTTATTAATAAATAAATTAGATATTTCTTTTTACTTGTGGACTTTTTCTTTTTTCACTAATATCTTACGTTTAATACATACACACCTCTTAACCTTTGTTCACTTTTGGTGATTGCTCCCTTTAAGTTTGAAGGTGTTATGAAATCACAACATTAGTAATATGTATACTTCAAGCCAAGAAGCTATTGTGGTATGACACCGTGTATTTTAACATACATCTATGAGTATAAATCTTGATAATTGACATGTTTGACAATTTTTTACTAAATCAAACCAACAAAAATTAATTTAATCACGTCACATGTTGGTTAAACATTGTCACTCCTCAAATATTGAAAATGTTCATCACTCATGAAATGTAAAAATTGAAATACAACATAATAATTATGATAATATAACTGAAGAGACAATCCTACCACACATAAGGCTAAGCTTAGATCCAAATTCAAAAGAAAAAAAAGTTAAGAACACTATTATTCTTTTAATGTTGATGTTATTACTTGGAATCTTTTCATTCATAATTATGTAAGTGGATAAAATCTTATAGCATTAACATGTAATAAAACATCATAAGTTTTGAAAATTTTCTTCTCTTTCTAAAATAATATCAAAATTTTAAGCGATAGATTGACATATGAATGATGAGTTAGTTTACGTATACAAACATTGTAATTCCAAATTTGCAATCAAAAGATAATATAATCTTTACAAAATAATAATGTAATATGATGTGTTAATTCAAATTTAGAATAACTCAAGTGTACCTTTTATAATTAAATTTCGGGTCAATTTTAAACTATTGTTCAAAATTATTGTTTATTGTTGAAAAAAGTACTGTTTTTAAAATTGTTATTGGAAAATCAATGACTATTTTATAACATATTGTAAAAAGACTAGCCAAATTAATTCAAAGTTTTGATAAGAATTATTCTAAAATCTTATCTAAATGGTGATACACAAACAATAAACAACATATGGATATTTTAAATTTTTTATTTGTAGTTTTTGTTTTAATTTATAAATGTGTCATAAAAATAATTTTAAATATATTAGTTTCACAAAATTAAATATGAATGAAAGAAATTTGTTGGATTGAAAAAATAAATTGTTAAAAGATATTTTATTTACAAAGAATGAAATTAATATTTTATAACTTTTTCAATAAAAATCTATTTGCACCTAAATAATTAAAAGATGAGATCACTACGTGTCACATTAAAGTCTGATTTTTTTAAAATAAGAATTTTTAAAACTTATACCACTATACACCAAATTTTCAAATTTATTTCACCCAATATTCAGTATCCACAAATAGTTCACAAACTTTTTTACGATTTAAATATTAAATTAAAAAATTCAACTAATAAGTAATCAATGTCCATAAGCATTCCATAAGCTTTGTACAATTAGGGTTGATTCAATTTGTGTTGAAGCTTTTAGAAATGTCCATGACACATCTATAAAACATCTACAAATTATTTTTTGAAACTCTTTTTTTTATTGTGTTTGAAGTACATTTCTCTGCCAATATATATTTTTGCAAAGTGACACATCCACAAGTAGTCCAAAAGATTTTTATAATCAAGGTTGATTCAATTTATGTGTTGGATTTTTATAAAATGTCTAGAACACATTCACAAAATATCTACACATTGATTTTTGAAACTCTTTTTTACTGTATTTGGAATTTGTTTCTCAATTAGCATATATTTTTGTATTTTGATAGGTCTACAAGTAGTCCACAAACAATTTAAACATATAATTTTAAAGTGGCACTTCTACAAGTAGTCTACAAACAGTCCACACATATAATTTTAAAGTAATATTTTCACAAGTAATCCATAAACAATCTACACATAGAATTTTAATGTAACACATCTACAAGTAGTTCACAAATAATTCACACATAATTTTAAAGTGATATAACTACAAATAGTTCATAAATAGTCCACATGTATAATTTTAATGTGGCATTAAAACCCTAATCACCAACCCATAAATACCTTATTCATAACTTATCTACATCATGTCCACAATCTTACAACGATAATTACCTGCAAAACAATCCTAAAAAGATTGTAAACATGACAATTGAAGGTAGTACGAAAATAATTCGTAAGTGAAACCATAATTTGCAAAATCTTCTACTACTTCACCAACACTTTCTTTAATTCGCTTCTAAGTTCCAACCTTGGGGCAAAAGAGGCCAGAAATGAATGCTTTTTTTGTCACAACTACATCTTTTTGATTGAATCCATGCTTAAAACAGCTATTATTGTCGAGAAACTACACTAAACATGGTCGGCATTGATATGATGACTCGTACGATCAAACGTGGATATAGAGAGAAAAATTATCATATCTCTAATAATTTGTTTGTTATAATTTGAAAAGGAAAAAAAGAAAATAAAATCATTTATGGGAGTTGTGTTTTTTTTAGAAAATTGAATGTTGTTCATCGTATAAGAGTAGATTGAAAGAGCAATGAGAAAGTGGGAGGAGATTAAAAATAATAAGGTTTAGAGAAGAATAATTTTAGTTTTAAGTTATTATGGACAATGTAGGTGAGAGTTTTAATTATTTGAAAATGTTTAATTAGTTAATATATAAGTTAATATTTTTCACATAAGTTTTAAATTTGCTAACTAAAGGAATAATTTAGCTAATATGATAAAATGTGAAAGCTCAAATTTTATTATGTTGTATATGTCTTTTTCTAATAATTAAAGCTCTTGTTTGAAATGAGGATCCACTTGAAATGGGGTCCAACCTTCTAAATATACAAAAAGAAAAATTACTTGAATTATATTTTTTAATTTTATGTACAATTTTAATATTTCATTTTTAATTTATTATTTTTAGAATCAAATTTTATATTTTATTTAGAAAAATATTCACTAATAATTTTAAGAATTTTAATTAATTTGCACTAAATATATAATTAAACGTTATCATTTAGGTATGTATCTATATACTATATAAGAAAAAAAAGTTAACATTACCTTTAATCTATTTACACATATAAGCCAATAAAAGAGATTGTATTAGTAAGGTGATGTATAAATTTTAGATAATTTAAAAGTTACAAAATTTTTCTATTGTCTTTTGATTGTGCTACAAATAAGTTTTTTATTTTACAGATATTGTACATAGAGATGTGGAAATATTTTTTGTCTATTTCATTAATTATACAACACACAATCCATTTACAATCTTTAGGTTGACAGTGATTATCTCTTAAATTGTCAATATTTGCAATGCACAGAATCCTTTGTAGTGCAATATTTATAGACATTTAATTGTTTAAAAATTAAAAATAACTAAAATTAAGTTTTCTCTTTCTTCAATTGTATTATCCAGCTTATGTGTTTTATTTTGTTTTATCCAGCTTATTATAAGAAAGTGAGAATACCTTTTTGGTCGACATTATCAAATAATTTTGACAATATTTTAATTGTATTTTAAAAAAATTAATTGCACTCTATTAAATTAATATAATTTTTCAAAACAAAATTAATTAAAAATACAAAATAATGTCTTTTTATTTTATAAATATTTGGATTGTGCAGTACATAGAAATGTGGAACCAATCTCTACATAAATATGATGCACACAACCTATTTACAAATATGATCATTTACAATCTCTATGTAACGCCCTCAAATTTAAGTCCCTAAAATAGGAGAAAAACACGCCTTAACAGTGCTAGGAGGGATAGAGACCCTGAGGGAAGTGAGAGATTAAAGAAAGCTGTTCAAGAAAATGAAGAAGTGCAGGAACAGTATGAATAACGTGGTGTGATATGATTTTTTTAATGAAGAAGATGCCTTAACACAAAATGAAGAAGACGCCTTAACACAAAACCCTTCAGATTTCTCCTCATAAAGAGAGCTAGGGTTTGGGGAGAAAACAATATCTTCAGGTAAGTCGTCCACTCTAATCCAAGTTAAACATGAGAACCACAAAATTAGAAGTGTAGATTAGAATGATAGGGGAGTATTCTTACATTAGAATAAACAAAGTATGTGTGGGGTGGTATAGAGAAGAGAGATTAGGATTATGGAGAGAGAGACAAGAAAGGGGAAGATGAATGAGTTAGGGTTTTTAGGAAAAGGGGAAATTGATGGGTAGAAACTAAATTAGAGCCTATGATTTGTAGTTATTAAGTTATTGATTGTATGTATGTTATTTAATAATCAATGTAGGAACGGGAGCTGATGAGGAGCCAGAGCGACCATCAGACGAGCTCGCCTAGATTAGGAGGTAAGTGTATGGCCTCTCACTTACTTATCCATATCTAGTCTTTGCATGGTTAATTATATTGGCTTGAGTGTGTAATTTAATAGGTAAACATGAACTAGAAAACTGTATGTTATGAAATGTTGTGTATGGTGTGAGTGCGTGTGCTTACGTGAGAAGGAAGGACCATGTTTTACGTTGTGCGATATGATGTTTTTAATGTGCTTGATTGATGTGTTTGGTTTTGGATGTATGTAATGAATGTGTTTCACTTTTCTCTGGCATGGTGTGAAGAGAGTGAGAAATAAATGCATGAGATGCTTATAATGTTGTACAATGGTGGTGAAAAAGTGTGTGTATATATATATATATATATATATATGCATTCATGATTTTCATGCATGTGGAACAATCATATGGTAACATTGACATGAGATTGATAGTTGGGTATTATTGAATGCATGTGTGTATATATATATTTCAAGAAAAATGATTATGGCATTTGATGGAAGGTCATGGTATAGAATTTCCTTATATTGATGGAGTTCAGCATCAAATGAGTTTTATAAGCATGTAACTATATGTGCATGATTTCTATGGCATTCATGCATTTTTCATTTACCGAGCAAAACTCGAAGAGAAAACTACTGAGTAAAAACTCAAAGAGAAAAATATTGAGCGAAAACTCGAAAAGAAAACTACAGAGCAAAAACTTGAAGAGAAAACTACCGAGCAAAAACTTGAAGAGAAAACTACAGGGTGAAATTCGATGAGGATTTTGTTTATGAAAAGCATGATGTGATTTGCATTAGCATAGCATGTTGCATACACTTTGATGATGAGTGTACATATGAGATTGTATGGTCTGAATTATGAAGTGATGTTTATGATTGAGATAATGCTAATAATATGGATAATTAATGAACATCGGGTGCATTATGTCTATGTGCGTTATATGAAATATGTTTGGGTAGGAAGTATGATTTCATTTAGATATGGTATGGTATGTTGATATGATGTTGTGTGTGTGCCAAGGATGAAGTGTATGTAAGGAGGTTTGAAGAGTGTGTTTGAATGTATGGGATTGTGTATCAGATGATGTTAGTGCTTATATGAAATGTATATTAGTTGAGTGTGATTTGCATTCTTGAACCATGGTCTCTGCATCTAATTAACATAGGTTAGGGTTAGAAATAACGTATGTTTTCATAGTACGCATAGTCATCATCCACCCTGTCCTGGCAAGAAAAATGAGGTTGGATAACATACGTTAATTACTACATTAACGTACATTAACGTACATTATCTGAGAATAACGTAGGTTACCCAGACGGATAACATACGTTATTCATCGACTGGAAATTCCTGAATTGATAACAAGAATAACATATGTTATGCTCCTTCTTAAACATACGTTAATCCTACCCGGGGAAAACTATAATGACCTATAAACTGTATTCAGACATAGCTTGAGGTTAGCACATGATTCGGCCAACTTAGAACTTAGAACTTATCATTGATGAGCTAAATAACACTATAGAAAAACTTGATTTAAGCATTGGTTAACATAACTTAAAACTTAAGAAGAAGAGTAGAGCTTCGTGAGTATAGATCGAGAGTATAACAAGTGAGGTAAAAGTGAGAAGGAATGAATGAGTGTATTAGAATTTATATGGTTAGGTAAGTGATAAGAGGGACATACACTTATTGAGTGTTGTACTCATATTTCTCTATGGTTGTGTTTATGTATTGTAGACGAGAAGGCTGCCACATAGACCACTTACCTTCTCTATGCTACATTTTTGGACACTCGTGGGACTATCACTGCGAGGTCGGGGATTTCATCTACACATTTTGATTTTTTTACAAACCGTGTTTTATAAACTGTTATTTTACACTGTTGTTGATACCCGCTGTGTAGGGCTTTTTCCCAAGGCATTTTTGTTTTGGTTACATTTTATATATAACAATGGTTTATGATTTTATTCCACTCTTTTTTAAAATGATGTTTGAAATCTTTATTCAATTCGAGTCAGCATATAGCAGGTAGTTGGAAATCTTTATGTCAACCAAAGAAAAAATATACATACATACATATATATATCTATCTATATATATATATGGGTTAGGAATTAAAAAAAATAATCTAATCATTTACAAAAATAGATTCTAGATTTTGAACGTTCATTTAGTGGTATTAGAGCCAGGTTGTAGATTCCTCGTGGCATATGCATAATTGTTTGAAAACATTTTGTAAAATTTTAACGATTTTGAAAATAGAGGTTTTACAAATCTACTTTCCTCTTTTTGTTCTTTTAGGATGGATCCTAGAGGCGACCAGATTCCATACCCAGCAGAGTCCTTGGAATTGGTGCAGGGACATATGGCTGAGTTCCTGTACAATGGATAGCCTCCACCTCTACCTGTTGTACCACCACATCCCTTATTCCAGCAGTTCCTGGACATAATGCAACAGGCCATTCAGGCCACTGCTGCTTATGCTACACAGGCGGCAGCTGCATAGGTCACAGCTGCTGCTGAGACTGCTTAGGCCCAGATTCTTTAGGCTAAAGTTCAGAGGGCCCCAACGACTCATGATGAGCAAGACAAAAACTTCGAGCGGATTTGACAAAAGGGGCCAAATTATTCACTGGTACCACCGATCCAAAGGTTGCTTGTAACATCCTAGAAATTGTAGGAATTAAAATATTCAAAAAAGAACTTAAAATGGGATCAAATCGGACTGATTTAAGTTAAAATTGAGAAAAACAGCAGACCAGCCTGAGCTGGAGCATGCCCCATGCTCATAGCTGGGGATCAGCAGGATCTCGTGCTCATCTTGGGAAATTTGCATGCCCACGTGTCGAATTAATTGTAGAACGATATCATGCACGATCGAATAGAAACTCATGATGAGAAAACACGACACGACCTGTTGGCATGACCCGTGCTCGAGGTTGTGTGTACTGAGAATTAATCGAACAATTCTGTGAATGATTAATTCATTTGAAAATAGAGTACAGAAGCAAGTAGGTGAATTCTAGGAACCCTAAAATCTATTCCAGCAACTTCTTGAAGCAAGAAACAAAGGAATTCTTACACAAAATCACCCCCAAGCTCATCTAAGGTAAGCTTTTTGCTTGAAATAACTTCGAAAGTTATGATTAAGCTTGCTGAGATTGTTGTTCTGAATATAAGAGGTTGAGTTAGGTTGCTGGAAATTGATTAGTAATATCTTGAGAGGTGTTATGTGAACTAAAATGATTGGAAGTGTTGAAATTAAGCGAAAAATGAGTTTGAGGCTTGAAAGAATAAGAAAGGTTTGATGAGTAATCTGATTAGTGTATTTAGGAACTATTGTAGAGGATTTTAGTTATGAAATTTGTAAAGAAAAGGGACGTTAATAGTATCTTATGTGCTTGTTTGTCTAGGAGGATCTAGATGTGACATTGCTCGAGATTTAGGCAGCGTCGGTGCGGTGCAATTTGCACGTTATTCTAGGTAAGTGGTTTCTTACAATTACGATATAAGTGAACCTTTTTACTATATGTGTTAGTAGTACACTTAGGTATTTTCCTTAAAACATAATTCACATATAAGCCTTAAAAGCTTAAGAATGAAATTAAGGAAAGAATGTTCATAAAGATGTTTGTAAACATTTGATAAGCGTGAATTGTGATTCTTGCTTATGTTATATATTATGGACAAGTGATTATTGATTCATATGTGATATATGAATTGTGTTGGTATGTTTGTATGGATTATATGTCAATTGATATATGATTGATTTGCATGCTCTGTGGGCGAGATGCCGTGTTTGATCTTCGTATGAGATTTATGATTGAAATTGAAGCATGTGATTTGCTTTGTTGAGCATGTGGGAGCATACTATTGTGGCCTTTGAAGTCATGGCCCTTTGAGGTCGATTATATGGCCCTTTGTGGTCGATTGTGTGGCCTTTTGAGGTCGATTGTATGGTCCTGTACGGTTGTGGCCCTTTTGCCGTTGATTATGAGATTGTGGCCTTCGAGGTTAATTATGGCATGCATGATTAGCATGTGTTCTTGCTTAATGATATATGAATGCTGGATTAAGATAAATGACATGAGAAATGTTGATGTGCTTATATGCATGATATGGTTCTTATGAGTATGTTGTGCTTTGCTATTGATTTTACTCTTAGTTGAGTTTTGTATGTTGTTATGAGTATACATATGCTGTTTTTGATATACTGTGATTGCATATAACTTAAAACACATAAACCATACTAAAAAAATAGGAAAAACAGAAATCAAAGTGGTAGGACAGAACATCAGCACGCCCACGTGCTGCTGGTAGTCTGGGAAAGATAAGGAGCACGCCCTCGTGCTCAAGGTTGGCACGACCGTGTCACCGGGAAATATAATGATTGAGAATGGCTCATGTTGAGTTGGCATGATGTGTTAATTGAGAAAATATATATGAGCACACCCCGTGTTCATATGGCACGACCTCGTGCTGTTTCCATGCACTTCATTTATTTAATTATTATTGTGGTTTGCTTACTGAGTATGTAACATCCTCATCCTTAAGGACTTAGATGAAGGAATAATTAAAATGACTAAGTACATTGATAAGTTACTTGATAAAGGAATGAAAACTAAAAGTAAAATGATTCAGTCAAATTAAAAACGTATAAATTGTTAGGTTAGAAAATTAACGCAAGTAAGGATTTTGAAAGAAAAGGGCGTGCCAAGATTTTGAAAATGGCACAGGGTGTGCCGAGGGCGTGGGGTGTGCCAAATGTGGAGTTGGGTGTGCCATGGGCACAAGGTGTGCCAAAAAGTGAATTAGGGCATGCCACAAGTTTGAATCGTGCCAATTTGTGAATTTGGGCATAAGCCGTGCCAAGTTGAATTGAGATCGTGCCATTGATTTAATTGATGTGGCGGATTTATGTAAGCCTCATAACTTGAATAATGAGTAAGCAAAAATGGCACAGGGCGTGCCAAATAAATTGAGGTCGTGTTGGATCAGTTTGGACAGGTGTTAACTTTTTGGAAATTGAGTAATGACCAAGTAAATTGGCATGGGCGTGCCAAGAAAGCATGGGCCGTGGCATTTCTTTAAATTCGCCTATTAATAGGGCTTTCGAGCAGTAGAAAATAAGAAGGAAATAGAGAGGAAATATAGACAGAAACGAGCGAGAGACAAGAGCGCCGAGAGAATAAGATATATAGATTTAGCAGCAGGAAAATATGGAGATAAGCTCAGACTCGATGTAACGTCTTGGAAATTTGATAATAATGAAAGATTTTAATTAAATATATGGAAAACGTAAATAAATTTTTTGCGAATTATTTAAAATAATAACTCGGTGGATGGGAAGTGGAAATATGATTACGGAGTTATAAGTTAGATGAAATAATAAGAATCGTAATGAGTTATTGAACGAGAATGAGGTTACGAATAAACAGTGAATTAAGAGAACACAGGGGCAAAATCGTCCAACCCGATTTCTTATAAGTATTAGTTGGTTCCAATCTCTCTCTACACTCTATATACATGTTTATCTCTTCCAAACCTCCACTGCAAAGCCAAAAACCCTAGCTGTCATCTTTCCTTGTGAAACCCTAATGTCCAGGAGTTTTGGAGTCGGTCAGAGATCGAAATTCAGTAAGTTTTCTGATGTGATTTTGTTGAATCACGTTTTTGTACATAAACCCTAGTTTCTGATGTCAAATCTCTTACGTTTGAGCTCTGATTTGAGCAAATAATGGCTCGTTGGAAAGATTAACGTGTATACTAGCTAGTGGTAACCATTTTTGGTGTTAAATCGTGTTTTAAGTGTCTGAAATTGAAGTTTGAAAGCAACCCTTAAAAAGTGATGAGTTGGGTTTTCTGAACCGAAGTTCTTTTCTGAGTTCCATTGCTTAGGTAAGTTTCTTTGGGCCCTATTGAAGGTGTTTTGATAGTCAATTTAATTGGGTGTTAGATGATGAGAGAGATTGGAAAAAGGGTAGGAATTTATTAAGGGTTTTGAGAGAAGGATCGTAAGAGTTAGGATATATCGATGGTTTTGGATCGTAGGAGTCGTAAAATTAAACTTGTAAGAGCTTGTTAGGAACATTAATGGTGGTTGGAGAAAAGAGGAGAAAAGAGTTAGGCTAAGGGTAGGTAAAGGACATTAATGAGAGGGAGAGGAAAGAAAGAGACATGGGGTTATTTAAGCATATATGCATTTAGACATC